>MDKG01308541.1:0-11016 GCA_005239535.1 Nicotiana rustica | reverse complement strand
GTGCTCGTTTTCTTATGCTTCGGCGTCGTTTCTTCAAGCATAAATGATATCATATTGAACAAAAGAGCTCCAATTACTGCTTTGAATGAATTATTAGATCCGTATCATAATTACGGACCCGTGGTAAAAAGAATCATCGAATTTGGGCATCGTATGAGGATTGTATGGCCATTTTACCAAGATTGCCCAGATTTTTTAGGTTAATGACGAAATTGCCCCTGACGGCGTATTAAAAACCTGCACTAATTGTAAATCTTAAAACCTACTTATCTCCTTCATTATAAGGTCAAATTGAGTGATTCAAAAGCCTAAATTCATTAGAATTTCACAAGGAATCCACTGGGAGCAGTAATACGCGTGAACATCATATGTATAACGAGCTGTCCGAGTTTTCCTCAAATTTTTGAACGGGGAGAAGCTTTTGAGGCGATTTTTAAGAGAGAAAATCATTTTTCTTCATTGAGGTAAGGATTTTGGACCCTAAACCTCGATTATATGTGATTAAGGATCGAAATATCAGTGTTAAATTCATGAAAAATCAGTAGAAAAATTGGGTTTAGGGCTTGAGATTATGAGACCTTCAAGGGTCGATTTGAGGGGTCAAACGGACTTCGATTTTGGTGTTCTTTATATGTACGGAATAGTGAGAAGATGAAGAACACTTTTCTGTAAAAAAATTCTGAGTTTCAGGATGCGGTCCCGGGGGTCGGGTTTTGACCGGTTTCAGATTTTTGAGTTAAATTCGATATTTTTCAATTGGAATTTATTCCTTAAGCATAATTTGATGATAAAAATCTGAATTTGGTAGATTTGGAGCGTTCGGCAGTTGATTCGAAAGGCAAACGCATTGCGGAGTAGTTCCGGGCTAGTTTTGAGGTAAGTAATGTCTTTAAATCCTGTCCTGAGGGTATGAAACCCCGGACTATGCACCCTTTCACGGGTTTTGAGATAAAAAAGTAGAAACTTTGGAAACATCTTTCCTATTTAGGCGACTATATAGTTGCGAAACCGATTTCTAAACCTACGCTTAAATTAGTATTATTTTATTATGATATGAATTGGGCTGTAAGCCGTGTTTGGGGCCTAGTGCCGACTTGTTTACCCTTTGAGGGTTGTGGTTACTATATTTTCCTCACTAATATGTTATGATTTTTCACTCAGTCTTTTCTATGAAATTGTTTTGACACTCAGAGTATTTTGACACTACTTCTTGAAAATGAAATACTGTTTTTGGGTAGAGCACCCGGTATATTATGGCCTGAAGGGCAAATTGAGAGTGTCTGACTGAGTGAGGCCGTTGGCCTATATTGTGAGGATGATATGATATGAGTGAGGCTGCGGGCCTAAATTGTGTGTGATTTATGCCATGAAGTGGCTTATTATTGCGCTTGGGCTGTAGGAGCCCCTCCGGAGTCTGTAACACACCCCTAGTGAGCGATTGAGTGATGCCCGCGGGGCTTATGAGGAGTGATGGTGAGGATGCCTGATGGGCAGAGTGATTGTGAGGTTGCCTGATGGGCAGAGTGATTGTGAGGTTGCCTAATGGGCTAATACTGAAAGATATTGTGATGAGAATTGATTATGGCCCGAGGGGCAGTTTTATGAAGATTTTTACTAAGTTTTTCAAACTATGATTTACTTCGTTTTCAAACTGGTTTTACTGAGAATTTTATTGAGATATGCTGATATTGCACTTGTTTTCAAAGGATTTTTGAAAACTGATTTTGAACTTATTATTTGATGAATACTACATGGTGACTTGGTGTTTTACTGGTTTTATGGAATGCTTTATTTGTACTGTGTGTTTTATATTACTCAGACTGTGATTTATTTTCATTACTACTGAGTTGGCGTACTCATAAAGACTCCTTGGGCCTCTGTGCACAGATCCAGGTACTAACTTGCAGCAGTAGCTGGCGCAGGTTCGATAGCAACATTTCACGGGATTTCGAGGTAGCTGTCCAGCGTCCACAGCTTCTCCATTTCCCTTCCTTATTTAGTCTTAGCATTTGATTCAGAGACATATATTATAGTTTTAGCAGAGTTAGTTTATTTATTCTTAGATGCTCATGACTATTGACTCCAGTTCTTGGGAGGTTGTTTAGAATATTATGGGGACGCTAAGACTTATTTATATTATGTGTGCTATGGTTGCATGCTTATTATTAAATTGTGAACTGTTATAATTGAATAAACGCGTAGTAAGGTGATGGTTGGCTAGCCTAGTACCACGATAGGCGCCATCACGGCTTGTTAGGATTTGGGGTCGTGACATGAAATCCGCCATATTTCTTCTCCAAATTCATCAATATAACATTGGTCAATACATTACTGCTGGATATGGACATTTCTTCAGTTTCAAACCAACCTGAAAATCTCAATTCTAACTTCATTTTAACTGGCAACTAATGTAATTTAAAATGCTTCCATGATTACTACAACATGATGATCACACCCAATTCTAGTCCTAAAAAGGATAAGCGGTTGCTGCAAATATAATCTGGTCTAAAAGTCTGGAGTCAAATCCCACAGAGAACTAAGGCTTAGCTACCGTTGTTCAATATTGCTAAAAAACACAAGTCCAAAGAATTTCCTAATTATAGAGATTATAATATTTATTTCTAACTAATTAACTAACAACTATTATAAATCAGTAAAGTTATTAACTAACATGGATGGAATTTGAGACAGAACTAAGGAAGTCTAGAGTTATGATTTCCTCAAATGTTGGAATCCTTCCCGCTATGTTCCCTACAATTTCGCCTATGTATTCTCTATTGATATTGAGCACTTTAGGTGCTGTAATTCTCTCTCGAGCAACTACAACAATTTACTAGACATGTTCTCTCGAACTACGCTAGTTGGCTTTATCGAACCGCTCATTATGACCACGTCAAGGCTTTGTTATTTCTAAACCTGCCTTTAAACCCGCTGTATTGATTTCTCACATACGTTAGGAGTGACGTTGTTCAAACACAATCTAAATATGTATCCTTTATCAAGAAACACAGAATAAATAAGCACAGTCAATTGATGGCCATTCAATCAACAACAATAAACACGTAGTTGAACAAGTAGAGAAATCCAACGGCTCAATTATATAAAAATATAACAAGAATTTATCCTACAAAAGGTTCCATCAAACCCCTAGATAACAAATTAGCCATTCATAATAGTATGTAAAATACAATACTAAAAGTTATAACCAACAATGGGAAATAGGAAGAGGAAGGAAAAACTCGTAGAAGAATTCCCCGCCTTGCTCCTATTGTGTCTCTGCCTCCTTAGGTCGAATCTGTGTCAAAAGTATGTCCAACTTCCTCAAAATACCATGTTTCATTGTATATATACCAAGTAGGGTCGGGCCCAAATAATTATACCTTCTCCTACGCGAAAAAGGACAATTTTTCAGGTCTGGACGCTCGCGGTTGCGGTCCGGGTGTGGTCCCAGACGCGGCATTTGGCAAATATACGGTTTCGCGCATTTTCACCCTGTTCCGTTTGGAATTTGGAATAACATAAAACATGAAAGTTTTATCCCTTTGAGTTAGCTTTCCAACCATATATTGTATAGCCTGAATGGATTTCGAAGCAAAACTTATGTCCATTTTACTAGATAGTGCGTAATATGCCTACTCGAGTCTTTGTTTATTCTTAATTATCAAATTTGATCCCCGAACACGATTCCGGCTTACTTCCTTGGTCTTTTACTCAGACTTCAAAGCTTCAAATCACTTGAATTCATTCCATAATATCTATATAGCTCGGAATCACCCCTACAAGGCATAAAACACATAATTAATGCAAAACACTAGCGATTAAAGCTCAAACTCAATTAAAGTGCAGCAAATTAGAGTGTAATAAGCGACTAAAATACGCAATTATGGGCTATCATCAACACCCCACACTTAAACCATTACTCGTCCTCGAGTAATCAAACTACACTTTATATAGACACGACTTTTTTAAACAGTTCTCCTAACTCATCACACCGAGAATCTTTAGAATAGACTAAGCACAAGGGTGTAACATCTTCACCTCAAGATTTGACTCACAAGTACCACGCATTATTCAAAACTCGCCCAATTGATCTAACATAGAGGTAAATGACATTACCTTTCCATCATGAATTATGTGCCTCACACAACGAAAGAGAGTAGTTCCACACACAATAAAATTTAAGAACAATTAGGAACTCAAGATAGAAAGAATTCACTCACTCTCAGAAATAACATTCATATGCTACAAAAGATGCACCATAGGCTTGCCCGTAGCGAACTACTCTACTAATCGAGCTCATTCAATCTAGGATCAAGTAGGACTTTAACAGGTTGTAATGTAGTGTCACGACCCCAAATCCTAACAGGCCGTGATGGCGCCTATCGTGGAACTAGGCTAGCCAACCATCACATTACTACGTTTTTGTTCAATTATAGAGTTCACAATTTAATAATAAGCATGCAACCAATAGCATCAAATAATATAATTAAGTCTTAGCGTTTCCATATTAGCCTAAACAAACCTCCCAAGAACCGGAGTCAATAGTCATGAGCATCTAAGAATAAATAAATCTAACTATGCTAAAATATAATATGTCTCTGAATCAAGTTCTAAAACTAAATAAGAAAGGGAAGTGGAGAAGCTGTGGACGGTGAACAGCTACCTCGAAATCCCGTGATTTGCTATTATCAAACCGAAACAGCTACTGCTGCGAACTGGTACCTGGATTTAGGCACAGAGGCACAAGGAGTAATGATGAGTACGCCAACTCAGTATTAATGAAAAGAAATAAAAGACTGAGAAATATAAAGCATACAGAACAGATACACAATTTCACAAAAACCAGTAAAACACCAAATCACCATGTAGTATTCATCAAATAATAAGTTCGAAATTAGTTTCTAGAAATCCTTTAAAAACAAGTGTAATATCAGTGTATCTCAGTAAAATCCTCAGTAAAAACCAGTTCGAAAATGAAGTAAATCATAGTTCGAAAACTTAGTAAAATCATCATAAATCTATCCCTCGGGCCAAAATCATTTCTCGTAACAGTTGCCCCTTAGACACTCTCTCAATCACTCAGTAACAACCATCACTCAGTATCAGCCCTGCGGGCAATCATCATCACTCAATCGGTACCGATGCTCATTGGGGGTGTGTACAGACTCCGGAGGGGCTCCTACAGCCCAAGCGCAATAACAACATAAGGCCTGAAAGCATCCTCACCACTCTCCTAAGGACTGAAAGCCTCCTCACCACACTCCTGAGGCTTAAAAGCATCCTCACCATACTCCTGAGGCATGAAAGCCTCCTCATCAAACTCCTGAGGCTTGAAAGCCTCCTCACCACACTCCTGAGGCCTGAAAGCCTCCTCATCACTCAGTCAGACACTCTCATAAATATACCGGGTTCTCGACCCAAAATAGTATTTCATTTTTCAATAGATAGTATCAAAATACTCTGAGTGTCAAAACAATTTATCAGGAAAGACTGAGTGTAAAATCACAGCATATCAATGAGGAAAATATAGTAAACACAACCCTCAATGGGAAAACAGATCGGCACTAGGCCCCAAACACGACTTACAATCCAAATCATATCATAATAAAATAATACTAATTAAGCATAGGCTTAAAAGTCGGTTTAGCAACTCAATAGTCGCCTAAATACGGAAGATATATCCAACGTTCCAACCATTTCATTTCAGAACCCGTGAAAGGGTGCATAGTCTGGGTTTTCATACTCTCAAGACATGATTTCAAGACATTACTTACCTCAAACCTAGCCCAGAATTATTCCGCAATGCGCTTGTTTCTCGAATCAACCTCCGAAGGCTCCAACTCTACCAATTTTGGATTTTTATCATCAATATATGCTTAAGGAAAAAATTCCAATTGAAAAATATCGAATTTAACTCAAAAATCCGAAACCGGTCAAAACCCGACCCCCGGTCTCGCATCCCGAAACTCAGATATTTTTTTACAAAAGTGTTCTTCGTTCTCTCACAAGTTCGTACATATAAATAATACCACAATCGGAGTTCGTTTGACCCCTCAAATCGACCCTTGAAGGTCTCATAATCTCACGCCCTAAACCCAATTTTTCTAATGAATTTCCATGAATCTACAATGGTTTTATGTTCTATAATCGTCCATAATCGAGTTTTAATGATCAAAACACTTACCTCTATGAAGAACAAGGATTTCCCTCTTCAAAAATCGCCCCCAAAGCTCTTAGTCCGTACAAAAATGGTGGAAATAAGGTTTAAGTCGCGGAAGAGTTATTATTTAACTGCTCAGTGATTTCCTCTCCGCGATCGCGGTCAAAGACTTGCGATCGCATAGACCAAATGTTCCTGACCTCCTTGATCACAACACTGTGTACGAAATTGCACAATGCTTTTGCCAGCAACTCCACGCGCCCCAACTTCCTCTACGCGGTCGCAACTTACCCTACGCGATCGCACTGCCTTGTCCCCCCTCTACTCCGCGATCGCACAGAAAAAATGGTGCCTGACCAAAATAACTCACCGCGATCGCATCACTCCTCCCGCGATCGCAGTGAAGAAAACTGCTGTGTGCAAAAACCAGAAAACCAACGGTGTTTCTATGCCCAAATGAGTCCGTTAATCACCCGAAATCAATCCCGAGACACTCGGGACCCCAACAAAATATACTAACACGTCACATAACATCATTCAATTTTAGTTGCACTCTCAAAACACCAAAACTAACATCAAAACACCAAATTTACATCGGATTCAAGCCTAAGAACTTCGAAAATTCTAAAATCCACCAATGACGCCGAAACTATCCAAAACAACTCCGATTGACCTGAAATTTTGCGGACAAGTCCAAAATGACATTACGAACCTGTTCCAACTGTCAAAATTCCATTTCGACCCCGATAGACTATTTTCCACTACCGTCCGGAAATCGCCAAAAACTAACTATCGCCAATTCAAGCCTAATTCCACATCGGACATCGTAAAATTATTCTGAACACACTCCTAAGTCCCAAATCACCTAACGAAGCTATCCGAGCCATAAAATCTGCATTTCGAGGTCGTTTACCAATAATTCAACTCTTAGTTGACTTTTTCCATTTTAAGGCTATTTTTAAGGCTAATTGACTGAACTCTCACTACAACCATTCGATTTCAAGCCTATCAACTCTAATACATCAAATACAGTATAACCAATCTATATCAAGTCAATAACAACAATTATAATGCAGGTTTTGTGTAACGACGGACCGGGTCGTTACATGTAGGCTGCGAGACAGGTAGGATACATTTAGATTTAAGTGTGGCTACACCTCCCTAAGCACTTTAATACATATACTTTAACATTCAAACCCCATACTTGTATCAAACCAAACTCTACCTTCACATCAATTCATATTACCCCGTACTTCTTTAAGCACAATTACATCAAGAGTCACCACTATCAAGGAATTTTTTTTCTCACAGCAATACAACTATTTTTTTCCTCTTTTTTTTCCAATTCAAATGGCGCTCACTTTTTCAAAATAGTGCACCTTTCTCCTTATTTCATTAGTTCCACTCAATTGCCAAACCAACCACCCCACACTTTAACTTTTACGCAGTTCATAACAATTCAAGTGCTCATGAAAGGTTAGAAGGTTCAAATAGATGGTTAATTCAAACAAATGGGTAAGGCTTGTAATGTGGTTGCCAAAGAAACAGGATTCCAGGCTCAAAGGGGTTAGCTACAATACATAACAATTAGGTGGATAAAATATACATATCTGGCTCAACATAGAAACGCCTATGTCACTTCCAAGACTGAACGAAACTACTATTTCGCTTTGCAAACACATGGGGCAAGTTCTAGGCATCAAATGCAATGCACAAAATAACACACAAACCTCACACACTCATGTCACTTAACTCACTCAGGATTGGATTCATCAAGACACTCTAGTCAAAGCAGTTAAGCAAATTTAAAATCATATAATTTAAGGTACTTATACACGAGTCAAAAACTGAGCCTAAGCGTCACAACCAAAGTACTCACTATTCTCAAGGAATAACAAAGTCGAGAGATATTTCTTCATTTCAAAACACAACACAATGGCTCATATTCCTAAAAAAAGACTAACTGCACCCGGTTCAACTAAAACCCTTGAAAAAGAACCGCGGCATAAAGAAAAACCAATGAGGAATTGCTACACTACCTAACAAAAGAAAATCCTTTTTTCTGTAGACTTAAATCCCTCAAGAAAATTGTCTAATAGATCCATCATCGGGAAAAGTCCAATCTTTTTTATTTTTGTCCAAAAAAAATTATTCAATTAAACTAACACAACTAAAAGAGCAAATAAAGTCACCCAGACAATCTCCACACCCCACACCTAAAATTGCACATTGTCCCCAATGCACATCATAACTATAAGAGGGTAAAAGAAACTCCCTGGTAGGCCAAAGGTCGAAGCACTAGCATCTCATGGGGTACTCAGACTTCTCTCGGGTCTGGTCCTTCGTGCAGGTACCTCACACTTAGTTCCAACCAATGGTTTGCTGTTGCATCCTTCCAATAGCTTTGCTTTCCATGCTCCTAGAAAATAAAAAATTGACACTACAAAAATAGTATAATAGAAAAACAAAAAAACAAAAACAAAAGAAAGCAGTAAAGCTGGGTTGCCTCCCAACAAGCGCTTGATTTAACGTCGCGGCACAACGTGAATCACTTTATGTCTCCACTTTGAACTTAACCAGTTTGGCTTCAAGTTTTCGGTTATGCTCCAGGGGTGGTGGAACAAATCTAATTGGCCCAAGCAACCATTATACTATTTTACACTTGTTGGATTTTAGATGAGGTATGTAGTCTTGTCTTTATAGCAAGAAAAATTCCAGAATGTAGGCACCTTGTTCCTCATTCCTTGACTCTTCAATCGGTTTAGATAACTCTATTTCCATATCGTCATCCAAGCACAATGTGGAAAAATGTTTGGAGTGAGGCCCAATGCGCACAAACACATGAACTTCAGGACTTTCAACATCTTCCACATCAATGATACTAGAGTCAACAAAATTTCTATCCTCAATGTTCTTGGCTGACTCCAGTCTCACTTCCTCAACATCGACATCCTCAAATTGTAGTTGGCTAGGTTGTTGATGTTCTACTATTACCTCCTCAATTAACACCTCAAATCCACGCTCTTCTTGGCTACTATCCCCAATATTGGCTTGTTGAGCATTAACAACTCCAACCACTTGACTCAATTGAGCCTCCAACTTGCGAATAGTTGCCTCTTGCCTTTCTATCTGCAATTGTTTCTCATTGTTTTGTTCTAGAAGGCACTTTAACATATCCTTGATCTCCTGCAGGTCTGCATCCTAGGGTTCTTTATTCCTATTAACTTCACAAGAAAAGGTAGAACCATCATAGTAAGGGGTTGGGGGAAGATAAGAAATATAAGCACAACCATAAAAGTGACCATTTTTACCATCACACACATCACACACATTCCACAAATAAGATTGAGTTGGTGCACATAACTCACTCTCAAAAATATTTTGGTACGAGTGGTTTCCTTTACAATATGTATGGATAGAACTAGTAGAATTATCTACACCTAAATTCCCATAACTCCAAGATGTCATATTTCTCAAATCAACAGTTATTAAAAAAAACAAAATAAAAGTTCAAACTTGAACCTTAGCAATATATACAGCTACAATTACACCCTTAGTTCCCCGGCAACGGCGCCAAAATTTGATCACGCCCAACTCTAGTCCTAAAAAGGATAAGCGGTCGCTGCAAATATAATCTAGTCTAAAAGTACGGAGTCGAATCCCACAGAGAACTAAGGCTTAGATGTTGTTATTCAATATAGCTAAGAAACACAAGTCCAAAAAATTTCCTAATTATAGAGATTATAATATTTATTTCTAACTAATTTGTTACACCCCGCAATATTACATCCTGCAGTATTATATTACGACAATGTTATTCTCTACAGTAATATGTTACGATGATGTCACCCTGTAGTATTACATTCCGGTAATGTTACGCTTCGCAGTAATAAGTTACGACAGTGTTGCACCCTACAGTATTTTACGTTGAATTTGTCATAAGGTAATTGACATCAGCCCAAGGAAAAGATTATTTGGGGAATATAAGAATTATGCTATTTCACAAATCATTAGTAAATTCATGAAGGTGAAAGGAGGAGAAAGTCTAAGAAAATGAAGTTTTGTCAAAGTTTGGCATTTTGAGATAAAATACGGCCCGAGCTAAAATACCCGGTATTTATGGACTAGTGTCATACAAGGTACTACATGGCCATGATAGTAAGGTGTATAAGGTATGTGGAAAGTGAGTAATATTTTAAGTAATTTGTCGTAATCTTTTTTAAATTATGCGGATAATATATTAATTACCATGTAACGGGACATTACCCAGTTAACTAATAAGTGGGTAAAGATTTACTAATATTCACCCACTCTCCACGTGGCATAAGGCCACCAATTTAAAAAAAAATGACTCATAACAAATTATGTTAGGTGTCTACACCAAAGAAATATATAAAGCTTAACTTTATAAAGGATAAGACTTAGAAGTCTTATCTCATTACAAGAATATGAAATTGAGATATATCATTGTAGGGATCTCAAATATGATATATCAATTAAGTATCAAATTCATTCAAAAGCTAGAAACAGAACAACTTCAACCAAACGTTGGAATTTTAGATTAAATCCGTTCCAACTTTGGTTCACCAAGCGATAGAACAGAAGAAACGTTCGAAGCAATTTCATTCGAGATTCTAAGGAATCAAAAGCTAATTTTGCATGGTCCGTAGCTAAATTCTGCTGAAGAAAATTTCAAGATTCTAAAAGATTACGATGCAATCTTAGTTAAGAATATTATACGGAGTTTTTCCTACTCCAGGTATGTTAAGGCTATCCCTTCTTTAATTTGGCACGGTCCAAATTATACGGAAGAAACGAGCAAACTCATGGTTTCCATAAATTACTCTATTCATAAA
>ML512245.1:13857-28578 GCA_005239535.1 Nicotiana rustica | reverse complement strand
TATATATATATATGAAGACAACGAAATCTTGAATTGCGTATAGAAACACAATTAACACTTCTATTCTCGGAGCTGAGGTATATGAAGAATAGCTTTTGGGTCCCTTTCGTCCAGTGGTTAGGATATCGTCTTTTCATGTCGAAGACACGAGTTCGATTCCCATAAGGGATAGGTATTCATTCCCGGCCGCTTTCATTTAGTGTTCATTGCTGAGTGATCGCTCGCTATCTGGCTGGAAAAGATGGTTCGGAAGCTTCCTCTCTCCCAGCAAGCAAGACGAGATCACCACTTCTCTTAGTAATGGACTTTCTTTACTTCGTAACCTTAGCCTTAGATGTCCTTTCATAGATTCTCGAACCTCCGACAGACAGAATATACATGCATGCGTTCTTTCTCTCCTCTCCTTAGCCATACCCCTTTATATATATATATATATATATATTTATATATATATATATATATATATAGCTAAATTTCTCATAGCTAATAGAATTTCTTAATAATTTATCATTAATTTGTCGCTAAATACGATGAAAGTATGGAAGAGGGTGATTGAAGGGAGATTGCGGAGGTGTGTGTCTATTTTTGAGAACCAGTTTGGATTCATGCCGGGATGACGACTACTGAGGCCATTCACATTGTGAGGAGATTGGTGGAGCGGTATAGGGCGACAAAGAAGGATTTGCATATGGTGTTCATTGACCTGGAGAAAGCATATGACAAAGTACCTAGAGAGGTTCTATGGAGATGCTTGGAGGCTAGAGGTGTGCCTGTAGCATATATTAGAGTGATTCAGGACATGTATGATGGGGCTAAGACTCGGGTGAGGACAGCAGGACGAGACTCTGACTACTTTTCGGTTGAGATGGGGTTGCATCAGGGATCAACACTTAGCCCGTTTTTGTTTTCCCTGGCGATGGATTCTTTGACGCGTCACGATCAAGGGGAGGTGCCTTGGTGCTTGTTATTTGCGGATGGCATAGTACTGATTGATGAGACGCGAGGTGGCGTTAAAGAGAGGCTGGAGGTCTGGAGACATACCCTAGAGTCTAAGGGTTTCAAGTTGAGCAGGACCAAGACAGAATACTTGGAGTGCAAGTTCAGTGGTGTTACCTAGGAGGCGGACGGGGATGTGAGACTCGATACTCAAGTTATTCCCAAGAGAGAGAGTTTCATATATCTGGGATCCATAATTCATAAGGATGGGGAGATAGATGAGGATGTTACTCACCGTATCAGAGCAAGATGGGTGAAGCGGAGACTTGCTTCCGGTGTCTTGTGTGATAAGAATGTGCCATTGAAACTTAAGGGTAAGTTCTATAAGGTAGTGGTGAGACCGACTATGTTGTATGGGGCAGAGTGTTGGCCAGTCAAAAAGGCACATGTCCAGCAAATGGAAGTAGCGGAAATGAGGATGTTGAGATGGATGTGTGGGCATACTAGATTGGATAGAATTAGGAATGAAGTTATTCGGGACAAGGTGGGAGTGGCCCATGTGGAGGCTAAGATGCGGGAGGCAAGGTTGAGATGGTTTGGGCATGTTAAAAGGAGAAGCACAAATGCCCCAGTCAGGAGATGTGAGAGGTTGGCCTTGGGAGGTGAGAAGAGGGGTAGAGGTAGACCTAAGAAGTCCTGGGGTGAAGTTATCAGGCGGGACACGGCGCAGCTTGAGCTGACCGAGGACATGACCCTAGATAGAAGGGTGTGGAGGTGTAAGATTAGGGTGGAAGGTTAGTAGGTAGTCGTGCGTTTCCCTTTTTCTTCCCTAGTTCGTTAGTATTAGTGCTAGTATGGTTCCCTCTTTTCCTTAGTTTTCTATAATCGCGTGTCTTGTTCTGTTATTACTTACCTGCGGTAATTCCGTAGTTGCTAGCAGTACTTCGCCGTATTTTCGTGTGCTGCCTCAGACCTATTTGCCTGAATAAACTATCTTGCTATGACTTGTTATTGGTATTCCTTTCATATCATTTTTTTGTTATCTCAGATTTAGTTTTTGAACGATTTATCTTGCTATCACTTGTTATCAGGGCTCCCTTCACCTTCTCTAACCGAGGGTCATTCAGAAACAGTCTCTCTATCCTTCCAGGGTAAGGGTAAGGCTGCGTACATCCTACCCTCCCCAAATCCCACATGATGAAAATATACTGGGTTGTTATTGTTGTTATCGCTAAATAAGAACAGCCGAATAAAAAAAAAAATTAGTAGAGATATGTCTCGTCTGTCATTAAGTGACTGCTTATCAAGGCTTGTAATCATCATTAAGAGGTTTAAGAGATTAATTTTCTGAATGATCTTTCTTTTTTGCTTTATTGCATCAAAATTATTAAATTACTTTTTATAATAAAAAACCCACTCAATTTCACTTAAATAACGTGAATTAGAAAAAGTAATAGGTGCAGAAAACTATTGGTTGAAATGGCACATAAAATGACAGATAATATTAATTAGAAAAAACTTTGATATATGAAAGAGAACAATAGGTAGCATTCTTGCTGCTATGTACGTTTTCCTTGACTAGACAAATTTATTCAATTGAACCCACACTCAAAGGAGGACCACAAATTCGAGGTTCGACGAAATGAAAAATTTCAGCATGTTGAAATTTCTTAGATTTAGCATAAAAATAAAATAAAATATCATGTGAAATTAGTTGAGATACATGTAAATTAATTCAGTACTACGATATGCACGTAGAATTGATGAAGATATTAATTATTGGTCCAAATGTTAGAAAAATGTGGCTTTTATGTCCACATCATCAACTAGACACATATCTAAAGTTGTACTAAGATTACTTCACACTAAAATATTGGCCCCACCCTATTGATCTCACTTCAGTATTATCCAATATCCAATTAGGACAAAAGAGCCAAATGTATCTCTTTATTTTTAGATATCGTCTACATTTAATTTTTATTACACTATCTGATCAAATTTATCTCTATTGTTATATTATCCTGTCTAATTTATCTTTACTATTAGCAAATTTTTAAAATTTACCCCTCATTTCGTCAGATGACCCAGAATCTCCCAAATCATTTTAATTAAATCACTATTTTTTCTCGATCCACTGAGGGTGATTCTGGGTCATCTGACGGACTGACGGATAATTTTTAAAAGTTTACTGATAGTAGAGATAAATTTGGCCGGATAGTATAACTGAGGTTAAATATAGACAATATCC
This sequence comes from Nicotiana rustica, assembly GCA_005239535.1. Lineage (NCBI taxonomy): Eukaryota > Viridiplantae > Streptophyta > Magnoliopsida > Solanales > Solanaceae > Nicotiana > Nicotiana rustica. The sequence goes on along the minus strand of ML512245.1, from coordinate 25,394 downwards.
GAAAGTACATGTGCATATTTACCCTTTTCCCATCCAATTATGTACATCCAAAGGAATCCTTTATTTATTATGGTGGACTTTCTACCATGCAAATTCGGATTAATCGAATACGTTAATATATACACTATAAAAAAAGAAAGAATTAATGACGGTCAAATGCTATAGTTACATAGAAAAATTTGTCGCTAAATATTTTAGCAACAAATTAGATACAAATTATCAAAAAAAAATGTTAGCTATTAGTAATTTAATGACAGAATTCGTAGCTAATTTCAGTTCCCCCCTAGTAATTTTAATAGATTGTAGAGTTCTCATTTACTGTAAGTTAGGTAGAAATTAATCTTTGTCCCTATTAAATTAATACGTCGACCCTCAAGTTTGAATTCACCATTAAAAGTATTATTTTTGTCCTTTAATTTTGACAATTTACTAAGAAAATTATTGTATATAGAATATAGAACCAAGGACGTATATAACTAATGTTTATTTCTGCCGACAACATTTATAATTTTTTAAAACTAACAACAGATTTTAAAGCACCACTAGACAGGAAAATATAGCACGTGCTAAAAAAATGGGGAAACATAATCATGCATTCATGCTCTTTTAAAACGTCTGGATTAGCTTACGTACACTACAAATAATTTTATAAAATATTTATAATTTTCACCAACACAAATATCATAACTATACGTTCATGTTTTTCAAATATCCAAGTACAAAGAATTATTCGATAATTAGTGTACCCAAAAAGCACGGGCTAGCCTTTTTCCAGAATGGTAATTAAAAAATAATCAGTGTTTGCGAAGTCATTGAAAAATAGCCACTATTTTACTGTAACATGATAAGTTCCAATATAATATATTGGAGATTGATGTATTTGTGTATGAACTTCCAATATATTATACTGGAACTCCAGCACATGGGAAGCTCCAACATAATATACTGGAGATTGGACATATGTAAAAAATTCGAACATGTAAGTTAGATGTTATTTTCATGATTTGATCGCACTAGCAAGTCCGTATGATGTTTTTAGACTTGCGTGCATGTTTGGTTTGGAGCCCCGAGGGCTCGTGTTAGTTTCGGGTAGGCTTCGGGATGTTTTGAACTTATAAAACTTTGATGATTTGCTGTTACTGTTGTGAGCATGTAATTTTTCACCTATTAAAAATACTCTTAAAAAATTAATAAATGAATTAATTTTATTTGTGGTAAGATTTTTGTGTGAATTTCAATGTTTATTTGGGAATTATTTGTAGTCATGGTCACATTTTGCCTTTAAAAATTCATAAAAATAGTTAAAATCTCATTATCATGCATAATTAGGTTATTTATTTATTTAATACTTACTTACATAATTCAATCGTATTCTTAGAAGAAAATCACAAAACATTGGTTCTTTTAATAATTATTGGTATTAGCGTTAAAATTAATGTTTTCACTTTTTTTATAAATTAAATTGGGCTCCTTATCTAAATAATAGAGAAAAATAGTTAATTGATTCCATAAGTTAACATATTTTATATTTTTAGTAATTTAATTAGAATTAGATTAGTTTATTAAGTGAATCTTTAAGGGCTAATCGGACTGGGCTGATATTAAACTAGGCCCAATCATGATGTTGGCCCAAGAAAAGAAATAGTTTTGAAGATTGGCAAAGGAACTCCGAGATGAACCAGGTCCATCACAGGTGACATAGACGAGCAGATTCAAAGGCACATGAGATGCACATGCATGAGATTAACGTATTCTGGTGAAATTGAGATATCTTCTGATCGAAAAGATTGCAAAGACATTAAGGAGAAGGATTTCTTACTCAATAAGAACTTTACCTAAGATAAGGAAGTATTTGAGGAGTTGAGTTTGACTAGAACTCTTTCACCAAGGAAGAGTAGCATTAGGATTCTAGTTAATTTCTTATCTACTAAATCCTATATATATTGCAAAATATTCTTATTGTAAAGATACGCACAAAAACAGAATTTATCAAGAATTGAGAGCAAAATTCGTGAAGAAATTTTGCAAGCAGTTCGAGCCAAATTGGAGAGTGCGAATCTGGAGCTACTTGAACCAGCTAGAAGAACCAGTTTCAACTGTTGTCGTTTAGTCTAGTTTATTGTAGTAGATGGTCTAAAATTGTACCTTTATCAGCTTTAGTTAGAAGCGTCTGTAATAGGTACTCTATGTTTCAAGTTAGAGTTAACTTGGAAGTTTGCCGCAAAATAGCTAGAGGCTAGTTTGCTACAAGGGATTAGAGGTAATCCTTAGGTTTACAAAAGAGTTTATTTTGTAAATGCTGTTTGGCTCATTGATTTAGTGAAGAGTTTGGGAAAATCCTACTGGGAAGTAGGTCGTGGTTTTTCCACCTTTTGAGCCAGGTGTTTTTCACATAAAATTGCTGTGTTCTTTATTTTCTGTATTTATTATTCCGCAAACACTCGAGGTTGGAACACATAGAAGAACCTGGTCCTTCTATAACTAGTGCACGCGAAAATTGGACACCACACAAATCACCCCCCTCTTATGTGGTATTGATATAGATAAACATCAATTGGTATCAGAGCAGGTTATCCTTGAAGAGGCTAACACCTTAGGAACTGGGAAGGACAATCAACTGTTAGGCCTCCACTCTTCAATGGCCAGTACTACTCCTGGTGGAAGAACATGATGAAGGATCACTTAATTGGAGAAGACTATGAACTATGAGACATAGTTACTGACGGTCCAATGGCTACCATGAAAAAGAACGCGGAAGGAGTAGGTGTGCCAAAGACTAAAGCTGACTGCACTGCTGAGGTTTTGAGAAAGTGGGAAAAAAATGCTAAGGCCAAGAAGTGGCTTGTTTGTGGACTCGGTCCAGACGAGTATAGCAGAATTCAAAGCTGTACCACTGCCAAAGAAATTTGGGACACTTTGCAAGTGGCTCGTGAAGGAACACCTCAAGTGAAGAGGTCAAAAGGAACTCTACTATATTCTCAATATGAGAATTTCACCATGAAGAAAGGAGAGACCATCCAAGAGATGTACACAAGGTTCACTACACTGACCAATGAACTCAAGTCTCTTGGAAGGGTCTTTCTTGAAGAAGACAAGGTTGAGAAAATCCTGACAAGGGTCTTTCCAGTCTCTTGGGAAAGCAAAATTACAGCCATTCAGGAATATAAGAACATTGCAACTCTTAAACTGGATGAGCTGATTGGAAATCTCACTGCCTATGAACTTAGAAGGCAGACTATGAAGATGGATGTTCCCAAGAAGGAAAGGAGTCTGGCACTCAGAATCACTGGAGGAGCTGATCTGGAGGAGGATGAAATGACCATGATCACAAAGGACTTCAAGAAGTACCTAATGAGAGGAAAGGGCCCTTCAAGAAGTAGAAGCTACAAAAAACCAAGGGTTCCTGAAAAACAAACCAATGAGGGGTGTTACAAGTGTGGCAAGACTGATCACCACATCAAAAACTGCCCTCAATGGGAAATTTAATGGAAAAGGGAAAGACCTGAACGAAGGAACCGGAAGAAGGAACTAGTTCATCCCATGAAAAAAAAAATAAAACATCAACAAAAGCTATGGTTGCTACTTGGGGAGAAAGTTCAGATGAAGAATCAGATGATGAAGATGGAGGTGAACAAGCACTCATGGAAATTAAGGAATCATATGAGGAATCAGAGGTAAGTATATCTCATATCAAAAAGAAGATTAAGTTCTTATTCAAAGAAAAACTCCCTGAATTATTACTTGACTTCATTGATGATTCTGAAGAAATAAATAAGGAGAAGGAACAAATGTCTAAGGAGTGTGTAATGTTAAAAGAAAAGTGTAAGAACCTGGAACTCAGAGTAAGTGAATCTGTGAGTGATAACACTACTCTAAAAGGACCAGGTTCATCCACTTGAAACAAATGTCCTAGAGTTAAAATCTGAAAATTTAAAACTGAAACTAAGAACTAGTAAGAAGACAACTGACAACTCTCAACTCATCTTAGAAGAAAATGTAGGCAGACTAAAGGATGAGTTGTATAAGAAAGATGAACATATAAGAGTGTTAAAGGAGGAACTTGGAAAGGTTAAGCATGAACTGGACAGAACATGCAAATAGGATAAATCCTCTGACGCTTTAACATGGCTATAGAAAAATCACAGTAGCAATAAGAGAGGATTTGGCTACGGGACCCCTGCACCTAAATGGGATCCTAAAAGAAAGTACCTCACTCTTCCTGAGAACAAAATCTGTACCCATTGTGGTAAAACTGGTCACTACAAAAGTGAATGTAATGCAAAAGAACAGGCCAGTCAAAAGAACAAAAGTTTTGTTCAAGGGAAGAATTGGTTACCAAATTGGGCTAAAAATAATTTTACTCATCCTTTTGCTTATAGAAAGGGACCCAAACTAGTTTGGGTTCCTAAGACTAACACCTGATTTTCTTTTATAGGTTCAAGTGGAAGGTAGTAGCCAAATATGATACATGGATAGTGGCTGCTCAAAACACATGACTGGCAACAAGGACTAGTTCCTTTCACTTGAAGACCTCAAAGGAGGAAATATCTCCTTTGGAAATGGAATGAAAGGTGAAATCATTGGGGTTGGTAAAGAACAAGATGATGAAGAAATTGGGCTGGTTAGAAACTCAGTCCAAATTGGAGCAACACTGGAGGGAGGAACATGTGATGAAACAGGTTCATCCATCCCGGGCAACATGACAGGGGGAACTTAACAAACTAATTCCCAAACCTCAGTGGAACCTGTGTCTGATCCTGTTCCACAACAACAAGGCATTGAAGGAACTTAAAGGAGTAACCAATTGGTTGTGAAATCATGCAGATATCTTTACAAAAGCACTGAGTAGAAAGCATTTTGAAAGGAACAAGTTACTATTAGGGATGATTAAGATCACCTGATTGAACCAGTTCAGATGTACATGAAAAAAAAGAAGGAAACATGAAAAAAATTTGGCTAGAAAATCAGGAATTTGTGTAAATAATCAGATTAACAATTGCTCAGTCTCATACTATGAAAAGTATACTCTTATGCCATGTTTTGATATGACTCACTGATCACTAATGAAATTTTCTCTCTCTCTGTAAATTGAGGCTTCATCAAGACAATTTTGAAATGATGAACCTGGTTCATCATGTTGGTTCATCTGAAAGGCGAGGTATGTGTCCTACACTCTGCACCCTTTTAAATACTAATAATTAAATCATGAGCAGAACTCTACCCAAACTCAAAATCTTCAAAAGCCTATCCAATTGACTTTGAACTAGTTCTGTTTCAACAAGAACCTCACCAAATTAAAATACCTAGATTCTAAGGAAGCCTTAACCGTCTATTCAAAACTAAAATTTCATTCAAGCCATCCCCTCCCTTACAGAACCATTCCCGAATTTCTGATGACTCAGGTAACATCTGTCCCAAACCTTTCTTCCGAGGTCATCTCTGATGTTGCTGAAAAACTTAGAAAACATGATCATACTGGTTGGGTTTGTGAAGGATGTGGAACTGCCGGAGACGAGAAGAAGATGTGGTAAAAACAAAATTGAAAAGGAAAAAGAGAGAGAGGGAGTAAGGAGTGAAGAGAGAGGAATATGGCACGAATCTGTAAAAATGGCTATATGTGGTGCGGAGCCAGAAAAGGAGGAAGAAAGTAGCAAGAATGCAGGGGGAAGTGAATCAGGAGAAGCTGCATAAGGGTTAGTAATTCTAGGATAGCACACAGATGAACCTGGTTCATCTACTGAGGAAACCCTGGTGGATCTGCTGAAAATGTTAGGCGATAATTACAATCCAAAGAAGAAAAGAACTCCTAAAGCTCAAACGTCTGGAACAACAAGAGAAAGTAAGAACATAAAAGCTGCTCCTTCTGAGACTTCTAATATTTCTCTTTCAAGAGTAAGACCTACAAGGAGCAAGGTAAAGCAAAGTGAGGACGAGTTGAAGAGAGCTTTAGAGGAGAGAAAGAAGAAAAGAGTGGAAAAAGGGAAAGAAAAGGTTGTTGAGCCAATTGAGGCTGTTGAAGTTGATAAGATGGACCTGGTTCATCAAAGTGAAAAAGTGGCAGAGGTAGAGGTTCAGACTCCTAAGCCCAAGAAAGTCAAGACTTCCTCAAAGAAGTCTTCATCTATTTCTAAGTCTGCTGAACCATCTATCTTGGCTAAACGAACCAGGTCTGCAGTTTTTCCAAGCCTTAATTTCCTAGATGCCTAGAACTTTTAGTGACCCAGATTCGGGATGTTTTCTTTTAGTTGCTCATGTTTTAACTGTTTTTGTTTCATTTTGTGGATTGTGGCAGAATGTTATTCTCTCTATCAATGAAGATTGCTGCTTTTTGCTCTGATTCAGTATCTCTATTTTTATGATAGTTTGAAATATTAGTTGATTATTGATGATTAATCCATGATTGCATATGCAGTTGTCCAAATGGCATGAATAAGTGTTAAAGATATGGGATTCACACAACTTTTTTGCAACTTTTCGATGATGCCAAAAGGGGGAAGATAGGTTGTGCTCTGAACATGTGATATTTATAACCTAATGAACCTGGTTCTTTATGATAAATGTTGATACTCTAATATGTTTCAATGTTGGACTAAGCTGAAACATGCCTGATGCACAAAGTTTTTCATCATCAAAAAGGGGGAATTTGTTAACCCAAGAAAGGAAATAGTTTTGAAGATTGACAAAGGAACTCCGAAATGAACCAGGTCCATCACAGGTGACATAGACGAGTAGATTCAAAGGCACATGAGATGCACATGCAGGAGATAAACGTATTATGGTGAAATTGAGATATCTTCTGATCGAAAAGATTGCAAAAACGTTAAGGAGAAGGACTCCTTACTCAATAAGAACTTTACCTATGATAAGGAGTGATTTGAGGAGTTGAGTTTGACTAGAACTCTTTTACCAAGAAAGAGTAGCATTAGGATTCTAGTTAATTCCTTATCTACTAAATCTTATATATATTGCAAAATGTTCTTATTGTAAAGATACGCACAAAAACAGAAATTTATCAAGAATTGAGAGCAAAATTCGTGAAGAAATTTTGCAAGCAGTTCGAGCCAAATTGGAGAGTGCGAATCTGGAGCTACTTGAACCAGCTAGAAGAACCAGTTTCAACTGTTGTCTTTTAGTATAGTTTATTGTAGTAGATGGTCTAAAATTGTACCTTTATCAGCTTTATCTAGAAACGTCTGTAATAGGTACTCTATGTTTCAAGTTAGAGTTAACTTGGAAGTTTGTCGCAAATAGATAGAGGCTAGTTTGCTACAAGGGATTAGAGGTAATCCTTAGGTTTACAAAAGAGTTTATTTTGTAAATGCTGTTTGGCTCATTGATTTAGTGAAGAGTTTGGGAAAATCCTACTGGGAAGTAGGTAGTGGCTTTTTCACCTTTTGAGCCAGGTGTTTTTCACGTAAAATTGTTGTGTTCTTTATTTTTTGTATTTATTGTTTTGCAAATAGTCGAGGTTGGAACACATAGAAGAACCTGGTTCTTCTATAGCTAGTGCACGCGAAAATTGGACACCACATAAATCATCCCCTTCTAGTGTGGTATTGACGTAGATAAACATCACATGCCCCAACCCTATTACCCTATAACCAGTCCAAATACCTCTTTTACTAAACGACAACGTTTAACCCTTCTCTAACCCCAGCCGTTGGATCATCCAAAGGCTCACAACTCCATCCCCATACCCTATATAACTGTCCTAACGGACCCCTACCCTCAGAACTCACCTCTATTCGCCCGTCTCTCCCAAACCCCAAACCCTAGCCGCCCTAACTTCCCCCATCGGCTCCGCCGCATTCCGCTGCTGAAAAACGCCTACCAGTGGCGGACCACCTCCAAATAGAACCAAACTCACCCTAGACTATCTTCTTCTTCCCCTAAACCCCAATCTCTCCCTAATTTCCCTTGAAAACCTCTCAAACTCCACTAATATCAGATCGAAGAATCTAAAAATCTCAAAACCCTAACACTGGACGAGTTCAAGCATATCTGTGGCTCAAACCTACATGAGTCAGTTGCTCTTGACAAGAGCAATTGATTCACATTAGTTTGACTCATTTTCAACCCCATCGGAGTCCGGCCAAATTCCGGCCAAACCAACCAAATTCGGCCAAGTGTTTCCGGCTAAACTGGTACCCCTTTTGACTCTATTTTTTTTTGCTTGTTTGTTCTAAAAATAGTCACCTAGGGTTAATTCCGTTTTTATTGTTTCTGAATGGTTTAGGTTTTCATAATATTATTTTTTTCTTGTTACTTTGTTTAAATCTTGATTTTTGTCGACTCTAAGTTAATAGCTGTAACGACCCGGCTGGTCGTTACGTAGAACATGCATTATTTTCACTATTTCTGCCTTGTCATAGCTTGGTTAGACTGTTTAAGATGTGTTAGAGTTGGTCAGTTCGGGTTCAGAGTGGTTATAGGAGGAATTGAGACACTTAGTCTCTAAAAGTAGCCTTAGAGTTGGAAAAGTTAACCGGGAGTTGACTTATTGGTAAACGACCTCAGAATGCATATTTTATGGCTCAGATAGCTTCATTAGGTGATTTGAGACTTAGGAGTGTGTTCGGAATATTTTTGTGATGTCCGGTGTAGAATTAGGTTTGAATTGGCGAACGTTAGTTTTTGGTGATTTTCGGTCGGCAGTGAAAAATAGGCTATCGGGGTCGGAATGAAATTCCGACAGTAAGAACAAGTTCGTAATGACATTTTGGATATGTCTGCAAAATTTCAGGTCAATCGGAGTTGTTTTGGGTAGTGTCGGCATAGTTGGTGGAATTTAGAAAATTCAAAGTTCATAGGCTTGAATTCGATGTGTTTTGGGAGTTTGGATGTTGTGTTTGGTGTTTTGAAGGCTCGACTAAGTTTGAATGACCCTATGTGATGCGTTGGTATGTTTGGGTTGGGTCCCGAGGGGCTCGGGATGGTTTTGGGGTGGTTAACGGGGAGTTTTGAATGGTAATGCTATTGCTGAGTTGCAGTTACTAGTGTTTTCGCACCTGCGGAAGGGGAGCCGAAGGTGCGGTCCCGGAGGAGCGTACAAGGCTCTGCAGGTGCGGAACCACTAGGCAGAAGGTATAAAAGAGTGCCTTCGTGAATTTTAGCCGTCTTTCTCAATATTTCATCCGGGTTTGAAGCTTTTGAAGGGTTTTTGAGGAGGGAATTCGATAGTGCTTCATTGAGGTAAGGTTTTTGGACTCTAAACTCGTTTATATGTGATTAAAGGTCGGATTTATGGCGGAAAATTAGGGGAAAATCTGTGCAAATTGGGTAATTAGGGCTTGGGACTAAGAGGCTTTAAAATGGGAATTTGAGGGGTCATTTGGACTCCGATTTCAGTGTTCTTGGTATGTATAGACTCGTGGGAGGACGAGGATTCTTGTGGTGTAAATTTTATCGAGTTCTGAGACGTGGGCTTGGGGGTCGGGTTTGACAAATTTCGGGATTTTCGAGTATTTTGTATAAATTTCGATTGGGATTAGTTCCTTAGCATATTATAATGATATTCCTCTGATTGTTGGTAGATTTGGAGCACTCAAAGGACGGATTTAGAGGCAAGGGCACTGTGGAGTAGTATATTAGCCGGTTTTGATGTAAGTAACGCTTCCAAACTTGGAACTGAGGGTTCGAAACCCCAAACTATTTGATATTTGATGTTAATTAAGGTGACGCACTTGCCAAGTGACGCGCATGCGGGTGTACACCGAATATTTGTAGCCTGGCTAATCCTATTGCACTGTCTAATGGTTATCTTAGGTTGATATTTGTACTGTGAAGGTGGCATTTACCTTGAACGCAATAGAAATCATGCTAAGTATAAATGTTAAGGCTTCACGCCGATATGTTCAGACCGGAACGGTCGATTATTGCTGTCTCTATTTATGATTATTGTTTTCATGTACTCAGTCCTGTTATAGTATATGTTTCATGCCTCAGTCTCATAAGTTGCTAGTTTATTCTATATTATCATTGTTTAGGGCTGATCTTCCATATGTTAGAACATTGTGGGTGAGACTGGAAGGTACTGACTGAGTGAGGCTTGGAGCCTGGTTTGAGACAGTTATGAGGTCGGACTGCACAGCGCAACGATCCTGGAATCATGCCTTCGTTGGCTTGGCTTAGCGCTTGGGCTTATAGGAGCCCCTACGGAGTCTTTACACCCCCAATGAGCGCACATATATTGAGGGATGGATCTTCCTTGGATATGGATCTTGTCCGAGTGATATGTTCCGGAGATGGACCTTCTCCATGGGGTTTATGTTTCGGAGATGGATCTTCTCCGTGGGGCTGGATCGGCCTTTTTCCTCAGTACTAGGTGACTGTGTCACTTGTGTTTATGTAATATCCGGGATGGACTTTCCCTAGGCCGGAAGGCTAAATTCTAGTACTGAGTGGACCACCTTATGAGAGTTTAATTACTGAGTACACATCATTCTTGATCCTATATGAATTCATGCTGGCATGCAAGGCTACAAACATAAATTAATGCATCTTGTTTATTTTTTGATATATTACTGTCATGTCCAAGTTATATATTGTTGTTCAAAACTATCGGAGGTTTAGTCTGTCACTACCTCTCAGCCCGTAGTTTGGTTTCGTTACTACTGCGTTTGTGTACTCACGTTACCCCCTGCACTTGATGTGCAGATCCAGGTACATCGAGATTTAGCTCTGGTCAGTGAGTAGCAGCAGATCACCAGAGTTGACGAGGTAGTAGCTGGCGATCCGTGATCTCGTCATCTCTTTCTTTTCTACATGTCGTCTTTATCTTCAAACTATGTTGGTCATTTCTTTTCGGATGGTATTATGTACTAGCAGCTCATGATTATGTGACACTGGATCCGGGTTTTGTAGGAGCCCTAGGTTGAATAGGTCTCACCAGTCATGAGCAGGTTTAGTAGAGTCTTGCGGATCGGTACGGAGACGTCTGTACTTATCTTCGAGAGGCTACAAAACCCTTAGGAAAATTCCACATTTTCAAATTCTGCCGTGCGACTTTGTTGAAGTTTGGAACTAAACTTCTGTTGTTTCATTCTCTCACAGATGGTGAGGACTCGTGCCACCGGTGGTGGTGATCAGACACCAGCAGGACTAGCCAGAGGTCGAGGCCGTGGTCGAGGCCGTGGCAGAGGGAGGGGTGCAGCCCGCACAGCAGCCGGGGCAGCACCTGTGGCCCCTCCCATTGCTCAGAATTAGGTCCCCGCAACTGAGATTCCAGCGGGGCAGGCTCAGGCACCAACAGTGCCCATTGTGATTCCGGGTCTTCAGGAGACCCTAACTCAGATTTTGACGGTGTGCACCAGTTTGGCACAGGCTGTCGCTATGTCCACTACTGCTACCACTTCTCAGGATGGGGGAGGCATCCAGACTCCAGCTGCCCGGACACCTGAGCAGGTCACCCAGGAACTTCAGACACCTGGGGTAGTTCCAATGCAGCCGATTGCTCCAGTACATGATTATGTGGTCCCAGCTTTAGCTGATGATGAGCAACGTAGGTTGGAGAGGTTCAGTAGACTCCAGCCTCCGAC
>ML512244.1:162679-228367 GCA_005239535.1 Nicotiana rustica | reverse complement strand
CTTCGGGAGAAGGCTACGAGCAATATTAACCTCGTCAATCAATAAACCTGATTAGAAGATTTAGGTCGAAAACTCAACGTGATTGTTTAACAACCCATAACTCTAGAATATCAATTTACCTTGAATTCATCTTTAAGTTAGTTGTCTATTTAATCTTTTGATTTACTATTTTAGATTAATTCTAGTTAAATATTTGTTTGAGTTTAGTTTAGTGGATAGTTAATCACAAGTCCCTGTGGGTACGATATCTGGACTTCAATTCCTATATTACTTGTCGACCACGTACACTTGCGTGTGCATTGGGAAATCAACCAACAGCACACGTGGAACACCGCCCTTTCATCACCCACCCGGAGAGTGAGTTCTCCGACTTCCACATCAAAAACAGCCTTCCCCGTAGAGAAAGGTCAACCAAGAATAATTTTCACCTCATAGTCTACTTCACAATCAATAATAACAAAATTCACCGGGAGAATGAACTTGTCAACTCGAACCAATACATACTCAATCAACCCCCACGGTCTCTTCATTGTACGATAGGCCATTTGTAATCTCATAGATGTTGGTCTTGGTTGACCAATTTCAAATGTCTTGAAAACCGTCAAATTGATACTCGCCCCAAGATCACAAAGAGCTTTTGCATAATCGGCACTTCTAATGGTACAAGGACCTGTGAAAGCACCGAGATCTTCCAACTTAGGAGCCATCGGCTGCACAATTCCACTCACTTGGAGAGTGACTTTGATAGTTTTAAAATTAATAGATATCGTCTTTGTCAACAAGTCCTTCATAAACTTTGCATATTCGGGAATTTTCTCCAAGCCTTCAACTAATGGAACATTTATAGACAAACTATTCATCATGTCAATGAACTTTTTGAATTGATTCTCACCATTTTTCTTGGCAAGCCTTTGAGGATAGGGACCAAGTGGCTTAGGCAATGGTGTCTTAGCTTTTTGCACTACTGGTTCCGGTATGTAAATGTCACGACCCAAATCCCAAACCAGGTCGCGATAGCGCCCAACACCTCAGTCAGGCAAGCCAACCATTTCCCACTAGTGAGTTCCATGTAGTTTACCAAAAAAAAAAACATTTTTCCACACATTCTTAACTTAGTCTTTGGGACATTGTCACACCCCCCTTTTTCCTCGCGCGGGTCAGGTGTAGAGAGATTGGGTTTACGACATTCTGGACAACTCCTTAAAGGAAGAGGTTTAAGAAAGAGTCGCCACCTAACGATTTTGTGGTGCATTAGGGCACCTAGAGTAGATAACTTATGAACTAGTTTGCACTACCATATATTGGGTAAGGGCTTGAAGTTATCCTAAGGGGAAGGTGTTAGGCACCCCTCAAGATCAACAACTTAGGTCCTAGCCAATAAGTTTTGTGAATTTTGACGGTAAACAAATAGCAAGTAAGGTTCATATAAGAGGGGATTTCAAACAAGTATGAAAATCTTTAAAGGTTTTGGGAAACATCAGAGTAAAAACAGTTGAAAAGAATTGTCTGAGGCTTAAAGTAATACGGATCACATCAATGCAATACCCGGTAATCAATCCACGAAGAGAGGATACACGTGGTATTAGCGCACCGGTCATCATATCTGTATTCTACCCTTCTAACCCCGTAGAGGTTATTTAAAGAAGCGCATGCTGGTCACGAAAGCTTATTGCGTGCTATTACCTGTCCCATTCTATAAGTCTTGGAGGGTGTTTAGGACTACTAAAACCTACAAGGTGAGTACTACACCAAACCCCTAGGTTTAAAAGGACAAAATTCTAAGCGACATACAAAACAATTATGACTACAAATATGGGAACACATAAGGGCAGATAAGAGGCTCACAGATCCCTCCACAGGTAAACACATAAATAGCACGTCTCAAACACACCCAAGGTCTCAAATATAACAGGAGTTTTAAGTTGGAAAACAATAAGTTTTAGAAGTTTTGGGTTTCTTGAAACTCAGTAATAAAGCAGGAAGTTTAAAAGGACAGAATAGTGTTGAGAAAAGTGATTAATTAAAAATCTAGTCATTTAAAGACAATACCAGGAATTAAAAGGTGCGTAGCAGTTTAGAAGTCTTTAATAAAAAGAGACTAATAACTTTTAGAAAATCGGCAATTAGAAGTAAAGCAAGATTTTAAATAAGGAAGAGTAATTTCAAATAGGAGTGACTTACTTTAAAATCCAATAATTCAAAATAGGGCAAGAACCAGTAGTTCAAAGGAGTTTTAGTAAAAGGAGAGTGAGTGCACAATTTCAAGAACCAGTAATTTAAAAAATAGAGCAAGGGTTTAGGAAAAACATAATGATTTGCATGAAATTCAGAAAAAGAGAATCGTTTTTAGAATCCATCAGTTGCAGGAGTAAAAGTAGTGACAAACAACAATGTTCTAAGGATTTCAGAAGAGACTCATTACCTTTAAAGACCACTTTTTAATGAAGGCAAGACATAAAACAATTGATTTTGGTTTTAATAAGTATTAGGCCTAAGTTTTTCCTAGGTGTCCGCATATATATACTGATTATGCACACATTGATTACGAGACCTGAAGCATGATTTCTAGATGCAAATGCATAAGAAGTATCATTGAGACATATTTTATTATAGTTATTAGCTGTTAACATGATTTCTAAAGTAAATAGGAGTATAGTAGAGATGCAAAATTAAACAACCTAAACATGGTTTCTAATGCATGGTATGCATGTTCTAAGCATGATACTATTGCACACATAGGTAAAGTAAATCCTATGATCATGATTTCTACCCATACTATATTAAACATGCATAGTCCCTCCATATTCACTATCCAGTCCCACGTATTCGTTTACAGATTATTATAGGTCAAGAATAATTAATTACATTACTAAAAGGAAAATAAGAAGCTACTTCTATAGGGTGCCTTCAATCAGGCCTATATCTCCCAACCTCAATCTTTTTGAGTTTCAGAGCCTTTCATGGTCCGGGTGTGGCAAAGCTCCCTAAGGACCTCGTGGGTCCTTGGCAATACCAGCACCCATACATAACTGCCAATGTGCAGTGTGGAATTACCTGCCTCAGTGTGTCAAAGTTCAGAGTGAACTCAAGAGGTTCCCTAAGCAATGCTCACACTGAGGGTGTGGAACCTAAGTTTTCTAGGAATGGTGTGAAGTGCCAAGAGGTAAGTTTGAAATGAAATGGATTTTTTGAAAGACAGTTCATAAACCAGAGAGTTTGTTTGACAAAAAAATAGTTTTTTGAAAAGAAATGAGTAAGTAAAAATCTCACACAACATCAAAGATGCACAACCAAAACACACGGCATTACAACAGGTTCAGACATTACAAGCAGTGGTAATGGGGGATGGGAACAGGTAGAACATTTAATGGTAAACAATCCAGTGAAAGATCTAGGAATTCTTTGGACATGATCAGAGATAGCTAACTTTGACATAGCCATAAACCAACCATAAATGAGTCACATAGAGAGGGTCAAGGGATTGGGGTACAACACAATCATGAAAACAACTAATAGATATGCACATGACAAGAGAGATAATAGCATGCTGAGGATGTATTCTAGTTGCAAGTTTCACAGAAGAACCATAAGTAAAATCAGACTAAGAACAATAAGAACTGAAACAAGTAGAGAATCATGTTGTTGATGAAGCTTTAAATTTAAAATAAGACATACCAGTGAAGAGGAAAGCAAGCAGAATGGGAGAACAAGAGAAAGAGCACAATGGTTAGCCTTGGCTTGTAGCCGGCTAACAGTAGACAAGAGAAAAGTCTAAAATAATAACAAAGAGCTTTTGTGTGTGAGAGAGAGTTTTTTAACCACAAGTGTATCTGTGTCTTATTGAGAAGCTAGAGATTTTATAGTTGAGAAACAAGTAGTAAATAAGGTAATAATCATAGTAGCATGGTAATCAAGGAACTCCGAATCAATCAGTAAGGAAATCAAGACATTTGTTCCCTTAAGTTAAGGGATTTCAAAACTCAAACGGTTAAACCAATAACATATAAGGTAATAAAAATCACTACATCACTAGTAAGGAAGGAATCATAGTTCATTAAGTATAGGGTAAACAATTTAGGGATAAGTTCAAAACATTCAAATTGAGGAAATATCCAGTAAGAATAACTTACCATATCAGACGAGTTAAGTGAATCAATTAATTTGAATAGAAGAGGTAGTAATTGAGGGTTTAAAGAAAAGTTTATCAATCAAAACCCCAAAGTATGGAATCCAGAATCAATCAAAGAAGGAGTCACAATTCTATATTCATCATATCAATAGACAAGAATAACCAGACATAGCAAGCGCGCAGGTTAAACAACTTTGATAGAAAGAGGCAATTCTGAACAATCAAGATGGACATAAGCACATAAAGGTGATATAAGTTAGTCTAAGAAAACTCAGTAGAACATATTCGAGGCAGATAATCACATCAACTTAAACAAGAAACGAGCAGTCATGCTAATACACAGAATCAAACGAAGAAATTTAGAAAAATTAGGGTTGTTAACATAAGCGAGATAAGAAGCTAGTAAGATCATAGAATCGGTCATGATATGCAAAGAACAGACTTAAATGCAAAGAGAAACTTAGTTTTAAACAAGCATAAAAGAGTTCTGAGAAACCCTAGTTTTAAAAAGGGAAGTGAAACCGTTTAAGAACTAACGATTCTTTAAATTTCGAGTCAAGAACAATGTAAAACATAAAGAGACATGCTTGAATCATTTAAAAAATCTGAGAGGTTTAGGCAAAAAATTAGGGTTTCAAAGAGAATCGAATATAATCGGAAAACCTGCTGTAAAAATCAAGGATCGTAATGGATATGGCGTGGCTATGTCAAAACCCCACCGGAGAGGCTAATACAACCAAAGCAGGAGCCACAGGTGCAAGTCAGCATAGCCTAGGCCCTCGAGGGCTTCAGAGATAGGACGAGCAGATGAAGGAGACTCATGAAGGCTCATGGTTGAAAGGATGGTGGCCGGAGACGGCCAGAGGAAGGCGGTGGAGTTCCATCGGAGACGAAGAGACAGAAGTATCTAGAGACTAGAGAGAGAGAGAGAGACGAGAGTTAGAGAGATGAGTGGTAGGTGAAAAGTGAGGGGTCGGCTGGGAGGATTGCTCGTATTAATTAAGGTAACAAATATCTGGGTTGTTGATCTAATTTGATCAACGACTCAGATTGGTTTAGGGATTAGGCCGGGCAAGACGGGGATTGGGCCGGGCAAGACAAGGATTGGGCTGGGTATTCAATTGGGTTAAGGGGTTGGGTATTGGACTGAAACTGAAATAGGTTAAGAGTGGCTAGATTTTAAATACCCCTTAAACTAAGATTATTAATTAATAAAAATAACCAATAATTCTATAAAAAAATGAAATTAATTTAAAATAGGTAAAATCACAGTAATTAAATAATATTAGGTGTAAAACTGCATAAATTTCGAATCGAAATAGTGCAAAAATGTCCAATTAGGCCATAATTGTAAAATTGTTGTAATTGAAATTACATGAGACCTAATTGGCTAATTTATGAAATAATTGAATCCTAATGGAAAAAATGATTAAATATAGCATACTGAGTCGGGAAACACTTTGAAATTATTTATAAAATAATTTATGAATAATTATTAAAATATAAAATATTAAATAAACGTGAAAGTAATTTAGTAAAAATATGGAAAAATAAGGAAAAGCACTCATTATTACAAAGAGTAATTTTGAAGGCTTATATGCATTTTTGAAAAAAATTTGAGAAAAATTTGGGTATCATTAGCTACCCCTCTTTACCCGGGAAAGATGAAAGAATTGTCGGGTAAAGATATGATTGCCAATTTTGACCGAAATAAAACTATGAGAAAGAATTAGGCCGCACTGTGGATTCTGAGCTGCCTACATATTCCTGGTTTTATAGGAATCAGTCTGTATGTAGTTCCGGAGTCATCGACGAAATATATCGGTGATGTTTCACAAGAACGGACGCGAGGTGCGAGGTAAGGTAAAGTAGGAAGGTCTTACGGGGTTGTATCGGAGAGCTGGAGCGGTCCGCTCCTGCTTGGTTGGCTTTTCCAGCTGGATTACCTACAAATAAATAACAATCATATATCGTGCATAATATAAACACGATGCAAGTTCCCGTTGGACTATGAATGTTGTCTCTGGACAATTGAGGATGATTGTCCTTAGACCATGATGCCCTGGGCGATTAATCGCTTGGTGCGGGATTCGCAGGCTATGAAATGACATTCTTGGGCCATGAGGATGGTGCCTACGAACCATGGTGCCTTTGGATAATGATATGCAAGTTGAATAAAAGAGATCCTCAGGCCATGAAATGATGTTCTCGGGCCAGGAAGATGGTGCCTCCGAACGATGACGCCTTTGGACAAGTTGGCGATATTTTAGCCCATGAAGAATGCAGTGGTATTATTCTAACAAGATGGAGTTTAGTCTTGAAATTTTCCAAAGAAAAGAGGGGCCGAGCTTAGCCTGAGAGAAATATAAATAAATAATGCCACGAAAGGTGGTTTCTTTGAAGATGTAGATATGAGCTTTATGCAGGAAGTAAAATGCAGGGGAGGTAGCGTAGAACCTCGGAGGGCAGAATGGTATCCCTATGCATTGCAGGAAATAAAATGCAGGGGAGGTAGCGTAGAACCTCGGAAGGCAGAATGGTAGCCTTATGCAATGCAGGAAATAAAATGCAGGGGAGGTAGCGTAGAACCTCGGAAGGCAGAATGGTAGCCTTATGCAATGCAGGAAATAAAATGCAGGGGAGGTAGCGTAGAACCTTAGAAGGCAGAATGATAGCCTTATGCAATGCAGGAAATAAAATGCAGGGGAGGTAGCGTAGAACCTCGGAAAGCAGAATGGTAGCCTCATGCAATGAAGGAAATAAAATGCAGGGGAGGTAGCGTAGAACCTCAGAAGGCATAATGGTAGCCTTATGCAATATGGGAAAATAAACGACAGTAAGAGTTCTTAGCTGAAGATAAACTGTAGTGATACGATTGTGGTGAATAAGTGTTGTTTGTGATTATAGTAAGCGTCGGCATGTGCGACGAGTTTTAGGGCGTGTCCTTAAGAAATATGCATCTTGCGAAGACAGTAATGTGTTATGGGTTTTTGCCATCTTGGTGCCTGCATCCAAAGAAAATTTGTGAGTTTTGTAAAGGAGAGGGTTAGTTCGCATCCCCACTGGCTCGGCTCGGCCTGTCTGCTTGATAACGAGGACTTTGTTGTTCATATCATAGGGGTAGCATTGCTAAACAAGCTGTTTTGAGAAAGAAAATATGCATGGTTTTATAAAAATATAACATATAATTTAAAGTAATTTCTTTGGATGAACCAACGACCACGACGCGGTTCAAGGCATTGCAACCTCTCTTGCTATGGAATTTTGAGAGTCCTCATCAAAATTCCGCCCCAATTTGATGGGTGAATGCTTCTGGTTGTTGCTTGTGCGGTGCTCGACTGCATTTGCTTCGGAATTTTGAGGTCCCTCCTCAAAATTTTTCCCCAGTTTCCATTCGTGAGGGAAATGAATTTTTTGTTAAAATGTGACCAAACCCATAGAGCTGCCTATGTATCCCCGCTTAAACAGGAATCAGGTCAGGCGTAGATCAATTTACAACAATTGATAAAAGCGTGAAAGTTACACATAGTAGCGCTTGACTGCATCTGAGTTAATTGGCTTTGGCCAGATTTCTCCATCCATTTCTGCGAGTATGAGTGCTCCTCCTGTCAGCACTCGGTGGACCATGTACGGGCCTTGCCAATTGGGAAAGAATTTCCCTTTTGCTTTGTCTTGGTGAGGAAAGATCTTCTTTAACACCAGTTGCCCCGGTGTGAATCGTCTCGGCTTGACTTTCTTGTTGAGGGCTCTAGTCATTGTGTTCTGATATAGCTGACCATGACAAACTGCGTTCATTCTTTTTCCATATATGAGGGCCAATTGCTCATAATGTCTTCGTACCCATTCTGCATCGTTGAGTTCGGCTTCTTGTATGATTCTCAGGGATGGAATTTCGACCTCGGTAGGAATAACGGCTTCTGTACCATAAATATACATGTAAGGAGTTGCCCAGTTGATGTGCGGACTGTGGTGCGGTATCCCAGTAGGGCGAATGACAGCTTCTCATGCTATTGCTTGTGCTTCTCTATCATCTTTCTCAATATCTTCTTGACATTCTTGTTGGCAGCCTCAAGGACTCCATTCATCTGAGGTCTGTATACTGTGGAATTCTTGTGTTTGACCTTGAAGGTTTCATACATGGCCATCATCAGGTCACTGTTGAGATTGGAATCATTGTCGGGTATTCAACCACCCGGAGAACCCTGACGTTGATCTGCTTGGTGACCTCTTCTTTGATTTTCAAGCTCATGTCTGGTTTGAACTTCCTGAGCTTTTGGTTCATCGGAGGGCATGTCGGATCGGTTGGCAACTTTTGGGCCACAATAGATGTACTGAGGCCAGTTATATCATCATACGATCAGGCGAATATGTCCTTATATTCTCTTAAAAACTCTGTATATTACTTCTTTTCTAATGGTGACAGATGAACACTAATGCGTGTTTCTTTGACGTTCTCTGCGTTTCCCAGGTTGACAACCTCAGTCTCATCCAAGTTAGAGTTAGGTCTATTCTCAAAGTTCTCGACCTCTTTAACAATATCCTCAGGTATATCATCCTTGTCTGAATCAGAATCCATTTGTTGTGTTGCCTCGTTGCATGTGACAGTCGTCGGTTCATCAAGATAAGTAATGTTAATGCTGTGTAAATAAAGTAATGGGGAGAAAATAGTAGCAAGCAAATATACGATTTATAGAGAAACTGCAAATGCTTTGATAAATTGAATAATCGTTTGAACATAGGAGCTTTTTCTTGCATAAATTAAAAATGCGAAAAGGAAGAAAATGTTTTAAATAAATAAGCTGTAAATAAATGCTTGTTTTGTTAGACTTGATACCCCGAGGCTCGACGGGCTTTGGTCGTCCTGTCAGACCAATTCTTGAGATATGGTCCTCTGCTGACGACTTGTATGGAAGGGCCTTCCTCCCCCTCCTCTTCAAGAATGAAACAACAGTCCATGTCCTCATTGTCCAAATATAAATCCCTCATTGCCGCTAACGCCTCCTCTTCGTCCGTATCATAGATGATATCAGCTTGCTGGAAATTTTGCTCCAGGTAAGGTATCGACTGCTCCAATGGGTAGTAAGGATTGCGCCATGGTGGCGACCAGTCCTTGAATTCCTTCCAAGTGTACTCATACCCTAGCCCGAAAGTGGTATCGTAATTCTTGAGTGTTATTGGCTTCATTATTCCCTAGAGATTTTTACCGAGCCCTTTTCCTGGCTTGTATCCTCTCCAGTTCAAGATGCTCTCGATCTTACTGTCCCACCATTTGTCCTTATCAATGGCGTTAACTCGTTCAATTTTATGGTAGATTTCTCCACCCAGCTTCCTTCTCCCATAAGTGATCGATGAATTATTACCTCTTGATGATTCCATTCAAACTTCAATGCTTGATGTAGGGTTGATGCCACGGCCCCAACAGCGTGTATCCAAGGTCGCCCTAACACCAAGTTTTAGGATGCGTGCACGTCTATCACTTGGAATTCTACATCAAACCAGGTTGGTCCCATCTATAAGCACAAGGTTATTTCTCCCATAGTGGACCTATGCAAACCATAGAAGGCCTTTACATTGATCTCTCCTTCTTTTATATCATGTAGACTTCTGCCCAGTTTCTTGAGTATGATTAGCAGGAAAATGTTGAGGCTGGAACCTCCATCAATTAAGATCCTTGTAATTAAGTGGTCCTCACATTGCACAGTGATGTGTAGTGCTCTATTATGCCCTAACCCCTCGGGCGGCAACTCATCTTCATGGAAAGTAATCTTGTGGATTTCCAGAACTGGGCCCACCATGTTTTCCAATTCTAGTCATACCCTGTGCAGCAATGGCTTCCTCAGACTTGCTTTTACCCTTTCTCCTTGCTTCAGCTGTGTAGTCCCATGGGATGGCGTTTGAGTAAAAGGGTGGCGTTGTTGACATTGCCACTGGAATAGGTGTGGTCATCCTCATTCCCACCGGATTATATGTTATAGGTGGTCGGACTGCTACTTCGAGTGGCCGTACAAACCCAACTTCGATCGGCACTAGGGCCTTTTCCTTTGCGGGCGGTCTCGATTCAAACTAGAGTGGAATGGACATGTTTACCTCTACATCCTCGGATGGCTGCATCTAAACCACGATTGGGTTGAGAGTAATTGCAGGCTTCTTCGGATCACCCTCTGCAATCAGCCCAATTGATCCCTCAGGATCCCAATCATTATCTACTTCAATCATATGGACACCACCTTTATGGTCTAGCAACGTATTATTGCGAACATTAGGAGCAGGGTCCTTGGCTACAATGATCTTGTTGTCTATGAGGGTTTGTATTCTGTCTTCCAAGGAACGAAATTCCTCGATGGTGTGTCCCTTCATGCCGGAGTGGTAAACACAGGATTTATTTGGGTTGATCCAATGAGAAGGGTTCTCAGGGGTGGCAGCAGGAATAGGTGTGACGTAACAGGCGTCTTTGGGTCTTTCATATAGTTGATCAATGGGCTCGGCTGTGGCAGTATACTGTTTTGGAGGGCGACGGTCGAATTTAGGGCGAGGTCTTGGGAAGTTTTGGCGACTAGGTGTTGATTGATAGTGATAAGTTTGGGAATTGTAGGCATTGTAAACGGGAGCTGGTTGGGAGTATCTGGGTGAGGTAGGCTGATATATGGGTGGTGGAGCTTGATATGCGGGTGAGGGTGCTTGGTAACTTGGAGCTGGTTGGTATGTGAATGAGGGTGTTGGATATACTTGGTATTTGGGCGAGGACATGGCTTGTTAGGCAACCATTATGGCTCCCACATACCTTTTCTTGGACACACCACCTGACTGCAGAGCTTTATTAGTAGACTGTAAAGCTTCAAAGTTCTTTTGATGCCCTCTTCGATTCGCTCTCCCAATTTGATGATGTCAGAGAACTTGTGACCTTCGACCATCATCAGCCGCTCATAATATTCAGGATCCTGAGCTCGTACAAATAATTTCTTCATTTGTTCCTCTTCTAAGGCTGCACTAACCTTGGCAGCTTCTAACCTCCAACGAGTATCATACTCTCGAAAGGTCTCCGTTGGCTTCTTCTTTAAATTCTGGAGGTAAAATACACCCGGAGCATTCCCGTGTTGAACCTGAATCAATCCATGAAGTGAAGTCTGTTTCCATGCTTACCCAATTAGTCCATTCTTTGGATCCTGCCGATGTACCAGGACAGTGCATCTCATTTCAAACTCATGAAGAGTTTCATGCAGATTCTTTCATCTTTTCCCACGCCAACCAATTTGTCGTAGTAAGTTCTCAAATGGACTCTTGGATCACCAGTATGATCGAATATCTCGAACATAGGGGTTTGTACCCCTCAGGCAGTTCAACATCAGGCTGTATGCAAAGATCTTCATAGTTCAACCCCTCAATCCCTCTAACTCCTTCGACGCCCTGAACTCGATTGGTCGACTTCTTGAGTTCCTCGGCCAAATTCCTTATGAGCCTACCCTTCTCGTCAGACTCGGGGGTATGCAGTGTGGAATGAGCCACGGTTTCCACATAAATGGGATTATTGTAGGCCTGGAAGTGGTCTTTTGTCTGATCTTGGAGAGGTGTAGTGTTATGGTGACAGGCATTGCATTGTGCTGGCAGGACTTGGTCTTTGGGGTGATTCGGTTGTTTAGGGGTGTTTTGTGGTAAAGTGTGGTTTGGAGCTTTTGGGAAGTGGACATCCGGAACATCGAGGGAAAGTGATAGGTGACCCAAATTTTTGACTTGGTCAAGTTCCTCTTGGAACTTCAGCAGCTTCTTCTCCAGTGGAGACATACCCTCTTGCAGAACCTTAATACCCCGACCATCAGCGATCTCAACCTGTTCATCCTTGTTGTCTTTTCTGACGCCGCTTGTCTCTGCCATTTTAGTTTTACCCTTTCTTTTTCCTTTGGGAGGACTAGGAGGAGTAGGAGGAGAGACCGTTGATCTTGTGCGGTAGGCGGATGATGCTAGAATGCACGAACTAAACTTTTGGAAGGGGAATAATAAACAAAGAAAACGAAAACAAAAAAAAAGTAATGAAGTTAGTGAGGATCATAAAAAATATTGCAGTATTTAAACACATAAGGCGGAAATGTAAAGCGTGTCCTAAGTTGGGGACCTCTTTGTGCTCAAGGTAGGCCTAGCAACAAATGGATTTGGAGAACTTAAGATGCTAAATGCCTCATTTTATTGATAATAAAATAGACAAATCCAACACGACTCTAACGATGCGAAAAATATAAAATGTCACTAATGGCCAGGGGTCTTATTACATCAGAAGGCAAAGTAAAGACAATCCTATCTACTTGGTCCCTAAAGGACCTTCCCCTTACTCGGCATCTCTGCTCGCCTTGATCAGCGTCCCCATCTCGCAGAGTCCCAACAACAAGTAGGTCCTGGCTAGAATTCCTCCTTCAGCTCCCTCAGCCTTCTGACAGGTCTCGATCCTCCTAACGAACTTCTCCTCTAAGTCGACTATGCCTCGCTCCAACTAGCCTTTGGGTGGAGGTGATGTCCATGTGTTTCCATTCCTCTATGAGCTTCTTGGTGGCCTCGTGTATTTTGTGATGATATTATTCACAATCACGGAGCCTCTTGCGCAAATGGTTGAGTCTAGTCGTTGCCTCGGCCTTCTCATCTATGACCCTGTGGCCTTGAGAGAACCCTGGCTCGATACTTCCACCCTAGTTATCTTCCAACCATCCTAGATAATAAGGAGAGTAACCAACATGATACCTTTCGGGTTGAATAGTGTCCTTTTCTAACTGGATCTTGCAGTGCCACAAATGATGAGCTTGGCACTTATGAGGGACGTCGTCGTTTTGGAAATCTGCCCTGAGATGACTCATCTTCTCAACCCTTGGTATAACTTGCTTCCTTCCTGCCTGCCTCAAGACTCGTATCGGGACGTAAGGATACGTCCCTCTTAGACTAATCGATATCAGAAATGGGGTGTCTCGAGTTTGGATAATGAACTCGTCGGTTGGGAACCACTCAAAAATCCACTGAATCTTATCCTCGGTCAAGTTTCTTAGCAACTCAGCCCATCCATTGGCATTTTTCGGATGAGCAAAGTATTCGTTGATAGGTCAAGAATAATGAATTACATTACTGAAAGGAAAATAAGAAGCTACTTCTATAGGGATCCTTCAATCAGGCCTATATCTCCCAACCTCAAGCCTTTCGAGTTTCACAACCTTTCATGGTCCGGGTGCGGCAAAGCTCCCTAAGGCCCTCGTGGGTCCCTGGCCAATACCAGCACCCAGACATAATTGCCAATGTGCAGTGTGGAATTACCAGCCTCAGTGTGTCAAAGTTTAGAGGGAACTCAAGAGGTTCCCTAAGCAATGCTCACACTGAGGGGGTGGAACCGAAGTTTTCTAGGAATAATGTGAAGTGCCAAGAGGTGAGTTTGAAAAAAAAGAAGTTGTTTTTGAAAGAGAGTTCATAAACTAGAGATTTTTTTTTGACAAAAAATAGTTTTTTGAAAAGAGATGAGTAAGTAAAAATCTCACATAGCATCAAAGATGCACATCCAAAACGCACAACATTACAATAAGTTCAGACATTACAAGCAGTGGTAATGAGGGATGGGAATAGGTAGAACATTTAATGGTAAACAATCCAGTGAAAGATCTAGGAATGGTTTGGACATGATCAGAGATTGCTAACTCATACATAGCCATAAACCAACCATAAAGGAGTCACATAGAGCGGGTCAAGGGATAGGGGTACAACACAATAATGAAAATAGCTAATAGATATGCACATTACAAGAGAGATAATAGCATGCTGAGGATGTATTCTAGTTGCAAGTTTCACAGAAGAACCATAAGTAAAAACAGACTAAGAGCAATAAGAACTGAAACAAGTAGAGAATCATGTTGTTGATGAAGCTTTAAATTTAAAATAAGACATACCAGTGAAGAGGAAAGCGAGCATAATGAGAGAACAAGAGAAAGAGCACAATGGTTAGCCTTGGCTTGTAGCCGGCTAACAGTAGACAAGAGCAAAGACTAAAATAATAACAGAGAGCTTTTGTGTGAGAGGGAGAGTTTTTTAACCACAAGTGTCTCTGTGTCTTAATTAAAAGCTAGAGTTTTTATAGTTGAGCAACAAGTGGTAAATAAGGTAAGAATCACAGTAGCATGGTAATCAAGGAAATTCGAATCAATCAGTCATGAAATCAAGACATATGTTCCCTTAAGTTAAGGGGTTTCAAAACTAAAACGGTAAAACCAATAATATATAAGGTAATAAAAATCAGTACATGACTAGTAAGGAAGGAATCATAGTTCATTAAGTGTAGGGTAAACAATTACGGTTAAACAACATTGATAGAAAGAGGCAAGAATAACCAGACATAGCAGGCGTGTAGGTTAAACAATACTGATAGAAAGAGGCAAGTCTGAAAAATCAAGATGGACATAAGCACATAGAGGTGATATAAGTTAGTCTAAGAAAACTCAGTAGAACATATTCGAGGTAGATAATCACAGCAACTTAAACAAAAAACGAGCAGTCATGCTAATACACATAATCAAACGAAGAAATCTAGAAAAATTAGGGTTGTTAACATAAGCGAGATAAGAAGCTAGTAAGATCATAGAATCAGTCATGATATGCAAAGAACATACTTAAATGCAAAGACAAACTTAGTTTTAAACAACCATAAAAGAGTTGTGAGAAACCCTAGTTTTAAAAAAGGGAAGTGAAACCGTTTAAAAACTAATGATTCTTTAAATTTAGAGTCAAGAACAATGTAAAACATAAAGAGATATGCTTGAATCGTTTAAAAACACCATAGATCTATTAGGCAAAAATTAGGTTTCAAAGAGAATCGAATATAACTGGAAAACTTGCTGTAAAAATCAAGGATCGTAATGGATATGGTGTGGCTATGTACAAACCCCACCAGAGAGGCCAATACAACCAAAGCAGGAGCCCCAGGTGCAAGTCAGCATAGCCCAGGCCCTCGAGGGCTTCAGAGATAGGACGGGCTAGATGAAGGAGACTCAAGGAGGTTCGTGGTTGAAAGGATGGTGGCCGGAGACGGCCAGAGGAAGGTGGTGGAGTTCCATCGGAGACGAAGAGACAGAAGTCTCTAGAGACTAGAGAGAGAGAGATGAGAGTCAGAGAGATGAGTGGTAGGTGAAGAGTGAGGGGTCGGTTGGGAGGGTGGTTCGAATTAATTAAGGTAACAAATATCTGGGCCGTTGATCTAATCTGATTAACGACTCAAATTGGTTTGGGGATCGGGCCGGGAAAGACATGGATTGGGTTGGGTATTCAATTGGGTTAAGGGGTTGGGTATTGGGCTGAAATTGAAATAGGTTAAGAGTGGCTAGATTTTAAATACCCCTTAAACTAAGATAATTAATTAATAAAAATAAGCAATAATTATATAAAAATGAAATTAAGTTAAAATAGGTAAAATCACAGTAATTAACTAATATTAGGTGTAAAAATGCATAAATTTCGAATTGAAATAGTGCAAAAATGTCCAATTGGGCCATAATTGTAAAATTTTTGTAATTGAATTTAAATGAGACCCTATTGGCTAATTTGTGAATAATTGAATCCGAATGGACAAAAATGATCAAAAATAGCATACTGAGCCGGGAAACACTTTGAAATTACTTATAACATAATTTATGAATAATTATTAAAATATAAAAAATTAAATAAACGTGAAAGTAATTTAGTAAAAATATGGAAAAATAGGGAAAACACTCATTATTACAAAGAGTAATTTTGAGGGCTTATATGCAAGTTTGAAAATAATTTGAGGAAAAATTGGGTATCAACAGACATTAAGCAGAAAAGATAACTTAGAACATTTTATACCAAAATAGAAAATCATGAAATTGTAAATTTATGATTTATATTCCAAAATAAAGTTTACTAGCGTTTGTGCCAGGAACTAGTGTCACAAGTCTACATGCAACTAATAGAATAATACCAAACGTGTAAGAAGTTTGTCCTACTGTCTGAGTAAGTATAGACAGAAATGGCAAAAAAGATAGCTCCAAAGTGCTGCTGGGAGTCGCCAAGAGAAGCATCTCACCCTGGAGTCTAGACCAGGTAAATGTATCAAGGACGAACTCCGGGCGGATACCTAGATGCACCCTCCTCAGAACCTGTACAATTAAGTACAGAGTGTAGCATGAGTACATAAACAATATGTACCCGGTAAGCATCCCGCCTAATCTCGAAGAAGTAGTGATGAGAGATCTACTGACACTTACTAGGGTCAGAATAATATGTTTTAAGTGTAATGCTAAGAAGGAATGGAATATTATGAATAATAAAGGAGACAGGAACATCAAATATCCTTTACAATTATATGTACGTGTCAAGTTTTCTAGCATACAATTTACCTAGTTTTCATCTCATGGTATTTAGCAGATACATAATCACAGAACACCCAACACATAACAAACACATAACATGCCGTGAACCTACGGTTGACACAACACGAAAGTAAATGTGCATTGCCGAAGCGTTGAACGGCTCGAACCATAGATGCATCTATTACACCACTCACCAATCGAACATGCGACGCGGTTGACATAATAGTAGGTCTACCCCGCTTGCGAATCATATATGCGATGCGGGTTCCCATAGATATACACATAAATAATAGGAAATCAAGAAATTCAGTAGAGAATATACTTACAGAGAAGGTTTCAATAATATAAATTTCAGAATGTGACCTCCTAAATGTTCACTTAATAATTCATTGATATTCGGCAACCTAAATTAACATTTACGATTATAGTTACGGCACTTTAAGCACGCTTGTGAATCCTAAACTCCCCGACACGACATAATAGTAGCTACGCACGAACTCTCGTCACTTCGTGCGTGCGTATCCCCCACAAATTAAGACATGAAATTATTTATATTCACCTATGGGGATAATTATCTCTTACGAGGTTAGAAGGTAGACTTACCTCGTGTCAAGCCTACTTTCCAGGTCAAGAACGCGCTCGAAACTCCAAATTCGTCACCCAAGGACTCGAAACTAGTAAAATGTTGCATAAATAAATCAATATATACTCAAAAGTATGAAATTTCCCTATTTAAATGATTATTTCAACCTAAAGTGAAAAATACCAAAATACACCCCTGGACCCACATGCTCGGGTTCCGGAAATCTCTGGAGGAAATACTTACCCATAGCCTAAGGATCAATATTATATGGTTTTTGGACGATTCCGTAACACATTTCTTGGAAATTTCCCATTTTTGTCAAAAACCTAAGTTTTACTTTAAACCCATGATTTCCACTAATTTAATGTGTTAATCTACCTAGGAATTCAAGTATTAAGCTAAGTTTATAGTAGGAATTATTCACCTTACAGTAGCTAGGTCGAATACCCTCCTTGCATGCTATCAAAAATGCCCAATAATGAAGGGGGCCTGGTTTCGTACCTGCGAAGCGGAGTCCGCACCTGCGGAAATTGGCAACTCCCTCAGGAGTCGCTCCTACAAGAGTGGAACAGTAGGAGCAGTCTCGCACCTGCGACATGACCTCCGCAGGTGCGGTCACACCAGGTCTGGTGCACCTGCAGTCATTTTTGGCTGGTTTTTGCCTCGCTCGATGCCTGAATGGCATTTAGGCCCACTCGATACCTCGTCCAAATATACCAACAAGTCCTAAATCATAATACAGACTCGCTCTAGCCTTTGGAACATCCGAAACAACGCTAAATCTAAAAATCATACCCCAAAACCTATTGGATCAAACTTAAGAATTTCAAGTTCTTTTAATTCGCTTTCAACATGTCGAACCATACCTATACTATTCGGAATGACACCAAATTTTGCGATCAGTCACAAATGACCTAACAGAATAATTCACGATCTCAGAATTCCATTCGGATCTCGATAACACAAAAATACGTTCTAAACCTCAATTGAACTTAAGGACATTCTTACTTCACTATTTGGCGCTGAAATGCTCCCGGGTCATCCAAAACCCATTCCGAACACACGCCCAAGTCCAAAGTTATCATATGAACCTACTAGAATCTTCGGATCTCGATTCTGGGGTCGTTTACTAAAAATGTTGACTGAAGTCAAACTTGGCCTTTAAGGCCAACATAGGGAACTAAGTGTTCCTATACTACTGCAACTCCTCCAAACCTCGAACCACCCGTCCCTGCAGGTCATAAATTAGTAAAAGCAACTAAGGTAAGTCTCATTTAGGGGCACAGGCTCCTAGAACACAAAATGAGAGGTCGGGGTCGTTACTGTAAATCACATGATGCCTAAATGAGTTCACATCCTCTTGAGTCTCTTCCACCGTGTTATCAATATCAATCTGCACTTCATTATTCGTTGCACAACTTTGTTCGGGATCTCCTGTTCTTATACTACTTTCTCATCATCCACAAGCTGCCTTTACCTTGAGGTGGGTGCATTCCCACCTCTTCCACTTCTTATAGTAATGGCCATGGCATGCCCCGTATTGTTCCCACCCTTCAGGTTCATAACCGTATCACTTGGTAGTGCCCATTTAGGGCGAGAATTTAAAGCTTGAGAGATTTGACCCATTTGCACTTCTATGTTTCGGATTAATGTGTTGTGTGAAGAAAGTTGCGCATCGGAATCAGCATTCTTCCATTATTTACTTGAACATGTTCTCAATAGGACCCATTTCATTGTTGGAGGAACTAGGACCATGAGAAGGATAAGGATGTGGGTTGCTCGGTTGTTGATACATCGGGGGCCTTTGAAAACCTGACCCCCGATTTCCTTGGTTGTTGTTCCACCCGCCTTGGTTGTTGCCTCCCCAATTTCCTTGGTTATTGTCGTTTTCCCAATTCCCTTTGTTATTGCTTCCACTCCAATTGTCTTGACTGTTGTTATCCCAATTGTCTTGATTGTTTCCACTCTTCCATTTACCTTCATTATTTGAAGGTCTTCCACTGTTGTTGAATAGGGCCTTGGAAGTTGTTTCTTTGGCCTTGAGAATTGTTCACATATTGGACCTCTTCTTCTTGATCATTGTAAGAATCACCTTGATAAAATCCATTATCATCTTGCATAAAATTTTTGACTCTGTTGCACTCGTGCACTTCTTATTCTTCTCTTCTTTACCATCATATTGACTCCTTCCATAGCATTGACTTGCCTCGGGTTTTGCACTTGTTGAAGTTGTGCCTTTTCCAATTGATTCATGGAGGTTGTCTACTCGGTTATGACTTGCCCATGGTCATGTAACTCATTATGAATAAGAATCAAATTTGGATCACCTTGTGGAACATTGGCTATAGATTTCCACGCTGATGAAGTATCCTCCATCTCATCCAGAATATCACACGCCCTGCATAAAGCGTAGTCATGAAGTTCCACCAGCAAGTTGATTCACTACACATTGGTTGGTGGTATTGATCCCCCGATAGAAATTTTGTTAAATCATGTTCTCCCTCATATCATTGTTGGGGCACTCTTTCACCATTGTTCTATACCTTTCCCATATCTCATGTAGTGGTTCATTGGGCTATTGCTTGAATGCTAGAATTGCATCCTAAAGAATAGCCATGTTCCCGGGAGAGAAGTACTTTGAAATAAGTTTATCCGCTAGTTCATCCCAAGTACGAATGGAATGATTTGGAAAACGTTCATACCAATATAAATCTTTTCCCCATAGAGAGAAGAGAAAAAGCCTTAGCCTCAAAGCATTATCGGAGACATTTGTTTGTTTGCTCCCCCAACACGTATCACCAAACCCTTCATGTATTTGTATGCATTTTGACCTGGTGCACCGATGAAGAACCCTCGTTGCTCGAGCAAATTAAGTATCACGTTGGTTATTTGAAAGTTGCCCGCCCTAATATGGAGTGTGACTATAGCACTTGTATACCATTTATTCGGCAACACCCGGTGTGGATCCGCTCGTGGTGGAGGTGGGGTTGGAACGGTACATTGTCTTGAGGCGGTCGACCTCGTCTATTGGCTTGAGGTTCAAGAGGGACCTCATCCATTTGATCATCATCAACATCCAAATCCCCCACGGCTTATGTTTCTGAGCTCGTTGTTTTTCATGATTTCACCTACAATACTCACACATTAGTAACAAGGAAGGAAAAGAAGATATTCCAAAAACACACCTAAATATATAGCTAACACCATTTTTAGTTGTCCGGAAATGGCGCAAAAAATTGATCTCGTCCAATTTCACTCCTCTATTTGAGGATATGAAAACGGTTGATGAAATAGTAATACCCAACAAGAGTGGGGTCGAATTTCGTATGGATCTATATGAACGGGTGTTAGCAGTATATAACTATGACGACCCAAATTCTCCCTCCGTGAATCATCGTGACGGCACCTAGTCTCTACGACTAGGTAAGCCTAACACTTGCGGAAATGAAATGAAAACATGAAATTTAACAACTAACATCAACAAAAAATTTAATTAAGAAATTGAGATGACGCTCAGCATATACAATAGTCAACTCTCAAAATATACATAACACTCCCAAGACCCAGAACACCATAAGTCACAAACTTCTACGAAGTTCTAACTATTGTACACATCACTGTCTATAGAAATAAGACAAGAATGAACAAAATGGGATAGAGGGGGATTGCGAGGATCTGTGAGCGCGAGAAGATGTACCTTGAAGTCTCCGATAGCAACGACTGCAACTAAGAACGAGGCTGGTAGGAGGAACCTGGATCTGCACATGAAAACCATGTGCAGGAAGGGCCGTGAGTACACCACAATGATACCCACTAAGTGCCAAGCCTAACCTCGGCCGAGTAGTGACGAGGTCAGGTCAGGGCCCTACTGGTATATATATAATAAAGTAAGGCATAATGAAATATCATAGTAAAATAAAGACTGAAATTTAACAAGAATGGAGTCATATATGGTAACATCTAAGTACATAGCGATAATAAATGGGTATCTCCCGAGATACCGTCTGGTAGTCCCTAACATAAATGTGCAGAGGATCTCCCGGAATATCGTTCCGTAGTTCCAAAGTAAATAAGCAAGACACGGGGGATCTCCCGGAATACCGTTCCATAATCCCAAAGTAAATATGCCGGGGGATCTACCGGAATAACATTCCATAGTCCCAAAAGTAAACACACAAAACAAGGGGTTCTCCCGGAATACTGATCTGTAGTCCCAAAGTAAATACACAGCTCAAACAATAGAATTCAATAGCTACAACACGAAATCCTACAATTTAAACTAAGTACAAGTCAAGGAAAAGCAGGAAAATTCACTAAACATGCTGCATGGAGTTCAGATAAAAATTAAGGCATATAGGCATGCTATTATAATCTAATAGGATACTACACATGTTGATATGACTAAAAAAAGAAGGAAACATGTTATTACTTAGCAGAAATCGGGGTTTTACAACAATTATCCCGTGTATGTACTTGTTATATCACGTACGTGGTGCTCATATATCAAAATAGTACCAAATCCTAAGGGGAGTTCCCCCACACAAAGTAAGGCAAGCCACTTACCTCGAACAAAGCTCAATCAATATGTAACAATTTTCTTTCCATGAAAATACGACTCCGAATGGCCCAAATCTAGCCAAAATCAATTACATAACATAAATATAACTATAAGGAACTAATCTACCTACCGAAATCAAAGCTAAAATAAGAAATTGTAAAATCGCCCTAAAAAGCCTCCCTGGCACGTCTCGAAATCGAGTAGAATTCACAAAATATGAACACCCATTCTCTCATGAGTTCACTCGTGCCACAATTATCCAAATCCATTGTCAAACCCCGATCAAAACTCAAAAATTTGGTTGAAGAACGTTTACCTATTTTCCCCATATTTCTCACCCAATTTTCTTAATGTAATGAAGAAAGCAACTATGGATTAATGGAATACAACAAAAAACGAGTTAGGAATCATTACCCCAAAGATTCCTCTGAAAATCCCTCGAAACATTGCCTAATTCCGAGCTCTCAAGTCCAAAAATGAAGAATGAATTCAAACCCTCGCACTTAGAGCTTTTTCTGCTAGTCAAACCGCACCTGCGATTAAATTCCCGCTTCTACGGTGCCGGTTCCGCGGTGCCGCTTTTGCGGCGGAGACTCTGCACCTCTGAAGTTTCATTAAACTCCCAGGCATCGCATCGGCGCACAATAATCCGCATCTATGGACGCGCTTCTGCGCTTAAGCGTCCTCTTCTGTGGAACCTTGGCCCCATCAGCTTCCTCGCCTATTCCGCTTCTGCGATCACCCTTCCCAGATGTGGCCCCACTTCTGCGGCTTACGCATCGCACCTACGACCTCTGGCCAAACTCCTCATCTCCGCATCTGCGATCGCCCACTAACTTCTGCGAGCTCGCACCTGCGGCCAATTGTTGATACCTAATTTTTCCTCATATTGTTAAAATACATATGTTTACTTTCAAAATAGCGTATTTTCATCATTATTTAGTTTACAAACCTATACAAGCATTTTCTATAATTTTCCATAATTTTTAATGCTTTAAATTAATTTCCTTTTACATTTTTATTACATAAATATCTAGTAATTATCATTTAAGTTATTTTGTGATGACTTAACTACCAAAAATTATTATTGCATCCATAATACATGTGTTAGACATTTTTATTCTCTTTTTATAATTGCATTAGCATTGCGTTTATTATGAAGTACTAGTTTTACATTTTTATAATATTGAGTTACTATTTTGAGTCATTTTATTGCACAAGTAGAATTTCATTATCTATTAATTATTTTTTAAAATAATTGTTGTGTATTTAATAGTTGGCCCAAAACAGGCCAATTTTCTTACCTAAAACTACCCAAACCCCAGAGCTTGGAATTAGGCGATTAAACCCCCCTTTTAATTACCCACCCTAACCCTAATCCTCACACTCACTCTTCCTAGCCTCCCTAAAACACTCTCCATTCCCTTCTCTTTCACGAACCCTAGCCGTCACACCAGTTCCTCTTCGATTCCAACTTGGAGATGGAATATACCTATGATATACTTACCTTATTAATCTTCTAGCACTATTGGTCGTTCATTCATGGTGTTACTTAGGTGTTTGCCTAAGTTTTGAAAGCATCACTTCCGAGATCAGACCAAAATGGCTCGAATCTTTGATCTTGATGTTATTCCGTCACTATACTCTCAACAAAGAGTGATTTACACTCTTTCCTTAATTGGGATTAATTGATTGTTTTCCACATCTGTTCTTTCATTTACTACTACTATATAAACCCCTTCCCATTCCCCTTTAGGACATACTTTTTTTAATCGTTAAATTTCTTAAAAGTCAAAGTTATTTTTCAATTGTTCTCTCATTCTCTTCTTCTATATTTTGATTCTTGGCTAGCTGAAATCCAAGGCCACTAGGATTGGATTTTTAACCTTTTCTTGGTGCAAGCACAACCTGGGGTTCATTTTAAGCCCTTGGGAACTCTGATGCACTAAGATTCTGGATTCTTGCTCTTTGATATTCAGAAGTACTGTGGAATTTGTCCTTTCTTGTTGTCTGTTTAACTGGTAAGTCTCTTGGCTTTATAATTTCATTCTTTTGTGTTTATGTCCTGCTTATTTACACCTCTGAAATTTTCATGTCTTAGTGTGTTTCCGGGCTCTCTCTGTGTGCAACCTTGTTATAATTGAACTTATTTTTTAATGTGAACCTCTCCTAGCACTTGATTTTACATAATGCTGCCAGTTCTCGGACATGTTTATCCCTAATTCGAATGATTTGGACTCTTTTAAGTTGATGTAGTTAATGTATCGGTTCCTGAATGTTCGTATTTGTTGCTGGGCATGAGTATGATTTCCCACTTTGTTCTGAACCACTGTAATGAATGCCTCATGTTTGTAATATGTTTTAATCTGTGTTAAGACCTTCACTATTAACTATGGCCTGCTCCCCTGCTATTATGCCTCTCGACATGTCTTTGTTTTCACAATTCTATATCTTTAGTAATTGTTCGAAACCTTTAGAGTAGCTATTTCAACTTGTGTTTCCCTGCCAAGTTCGATACTGTTAGCATGTTTTTCCTTGGACACTATGATGGATACTTAACATAATTGGGATCTTTAGGCTCTAAACTCTTTTAATTGGTACTCTACTCAGACTCGTGTGGTATTACTCACCTTTATATGTTAATCTTGTAATCCCATGAAACTTGACTCTCCTTTAATTCTCAATGTGTTTATACCAACATGTTACTTCTTGCTAAGTGTTGAACCTGCTTCTAAGTCTTGTTGACCCTCTTAATTAACACGTTATGTGTTTAGACAACCTTGCTATGCCTTCTTTTAAAATACAAGTATGTCTCTTTAGATTTTGTCCCTTAATTGTAGTTCTCTCACTCTCTCTTGTTACATACATTATTTTGAATTTATCACTCTTGGCCGGCTGAAAGCCAAGGCCACTAAGACCCTCTCTATCGACCTCTCTAGTGTGAGCACTATTCAGGGTCCATTTGAGACCTTTGTGAACTCTGACACACTAAGACTTGAGGTTCTTTAGCCATTCTCTTTGCTACTAAGACCGGAGCTGTCTTTGACACTCAGTTATGTCCCCCTTCTGTCTACTGAATCTCCAAATTAGTTTGTTTAAGTTTGGGTCATATGGTAAATCTGTGGTTGTTTGGTTGCATGAGTTTCCCTATGTCATCTGGGTTGTGCGTTCCTTGTTGAGATCTGGGTATGCTAATTGGTCAAGGAAGAGTTTAGTTGAAGGCCTGGCAGTACTGGGTATCTCTTTTGGGCCTGCTTTGGGCCTACTGTTATTGCTTGTACAACATTTGTAATTACATTCATTATTGGGTGTGTAATAATTCTGTAATAACCAATTGGGGTGTTAGTGAAATTGGAAAATAGGTATATTCTAATGTTTGCATGAAAAGGGTAGAAAGCATGACTATAGGAATCATATGATCTATTTGCTATACAACCTGATGTATATGTCATTCAAATTTCTACGTGCACTATTAGAAATCATGCCATTAGGAAAATAACACACTCACACAACTTGTATGCTATCAAAGCTTAAGTGCTCTATTTATTCCCATGTCTACTGCTATGTGTCGCTAGGCAGCATGCCAATAGGAAATAAACGCCAATAACTGCCCTTCAATTTGCATAATTGCACCATGCTCATTGGATATCATGTCTATAGGATTTAAATTATTTAATTTTCTATTGAACCATATTTTTTACCTATAAAACATGCCTATAGGAGCTAAATATAAAAAAAAACTGTTCCAATTGCCAATCTTTAGAAATCCTGCCTATAGGGTATTATTACTCGCTCTAAAGTGATGATGTTGAACTCTTCAAATGCTGTTTATTGGTTAGCCACACCACTATTAGAAAATGAGTAATTCTGAGCATTTTCAATAGTTTTGTGATGTCCCTTACTGCATAAACCACTTAGAGATCACGCCTATAGGGTTATTAACTTATAATCTGTAATCTAAATAAACAACTTAGCAGTACCACATACTCTTAAACTGGTAGTTTTAAAATCATAGGTCTAAAGTGGTGCCCTGCATCTGAAACTGCATGCATATTTGGATCAGATCGTATAGAAACCATGTCTATAGAGCTTAATGACTTCAATCTTCCTCAATTCTTAAACTGTCTAATGCCTAACGTAGAAATCTGTTTGCGTGCATGTGTTTAAGTGAAGTCCTATATGTTTTGAATTGTCGCCTAGTTTTAACATTTTTTGAGCAGCCTAAGTAAAGTCTCGAACCACCCAAAACAGAGTTCTAATGCCTCATGGACCATAGGTATGGGACAGGTATTGCACGCATAAGGCATGACTTATAATTGAACTAGTGCACTTTAGGTAATAACTTAAAGATAGTAATCGGGTAGTAGGAGATGATAGTCTTTGCTCGCTGAATAATACGAGTAACCATCTTGAGGGAGTTACGAAGTATTATTTATGTTGCACGGGGTGATCCTTTAGGCTAAAAAACTTAGGACCCCCCATCTTATTCCCTTTTTATGTTTGAATCAAGTGTTTGTATTTACCCAAAGTCTTTTAATAATACGATTTCTCAAATTTCTTGTTTTCTCTGCCTTTATTTATCTGACTAATTCATATAGTTCAAGTTCGGTCGATACCAACAGTTGTGGACCTCAAAGAGTGGCTAACACCTTCTCTTCGAGGTAATTTCGAGCCCTTACCCGATCTCTGGTGATGCAAAATAGTCAAACATGAGTCATATGCAAATAGGTTCCCTAACACATCCTAAATCATTAGGTGGCGACTCTCCTCTTTTAATACTTCCTTAAGAGAGTTGCCACGTGTCAAAACCCGATTTCGCGATAAAAATGGGCGCGATACCAATCACATCGCAAGTGCAATGTCACTAGAAACAACCCAGCATCAACCATTTCTCTAAGTCCAAAGTGCATCCGATAATGATCTGAAACACACCCGAGGGTCCTGAGACCTCAACGAAACATACCAACCAATCCTAAAATACCATACGAACTTAGTCGAGCCCTTAAACCAAATCAAACAATGCTAAAATTACGAATCATTCTCCAATTCAAACTTAAAGAACTCGAAACTTGAAAATTCGAAAACTGATGCCGAACCCAACCAAACTACGTCTCATTGACCCTAAATTTTGCACAAAAGTCATAATCAACCCTACGGACCTACTCCAACTTCTGGAATCTTAATCCAACCCCGATATAAAAAATTCCACTACCGGACAAAATCTCCAAAATGATTTTTTCCATTTCAAGCCTAAATGAGTTACACACCTCCAAAACACAATCCGGACATGCCCCTAGGTCCAAAATCACCCAATGGAGCTAACAGAACCAACGAAACTCCATTTCGGAGTCGTCTTCACATAGTTCCGACTATGGTCCAAATCTTAAGGCTTAAGCTCCCGTTTAGGGACTAAGTGTCCCAAAACACTCTAAAAACCAAAACGAAGCCTCCCGGCAAGTCACAACATCAGAAAATAGATATAGGGAAAGTAATTAATAGGAGATCGGGGCTATAACTCTCAAGACGACCAGTCGGATCATCACATCCTCCCCCTCTATAAACAATTGTTCATCCTCGAACGAGTATGGAGACATACCTAAAGCTGTGAAAAGATGAGGATAACGACTGCACATATCCTGCTCGGTCTCCCAAGTCACCTCCTCGACCGACTGACCCTTACATTAAACCTTTACTGAAGAAATGTTCTTTGACCTTAGCTTTCTGACCTGGTTTTCCAAAATAGCCATTGGCTCCTCAACATAAGATAGATCCTTGTCCAACTGGATGGAGCTGAATCCAATACATGAGCTAGATAACCGTGATACTTCCGGAGCATAGAAACGTGGAATACCGGATGAACCCCTGCTAGGCTGGGAGGTAAGGCAATCCCATAAAAAACCTCCCCAACACGCCGTAACACCTCAAAAGAACCAATGTACCTTGCTCAGCTTGCCCTTCTTCCTGAACCTCATAACGTCCTTCATAGGCGATACTCAGAGAAATAACCGATCTCTAACAATGAATGCCACATCCTGAACCTTTCGATTTGCATAACTCTTCTATTTCTATTGGGTTGTGCGAAGTCGATCCTGAATCACCTTCACCTTATCCAGGGCATCCTGGACCAAGTCTGTACCCAATAATCTGGCCTCGCCCGGCTCGGACCAACCCACTGAGGACCGATACCGCCTACCATACAGAGCCTCATGCAGTTCCACCTGGATGCTCGACTGATAACTGTTGTTGTAGGCAAACTCCGCAAGTGGCAAGAAATGGTCCCATGACCCTCCAAACTCCATTACACACGCATGGACTATATCCTCTAATATCTGAATAGTGCACTTGGACTGTCCGTCCATCTGGGTGTAAAATGTCACGCTCAGCTCCACCCTAGTTCCCAACTTCTGTTGTACAGCTCTCTAGAACTGTGATGTAAACTGCGTACCCTGGTAAGACATAATAGATACCAGTACGCCATGAAGCTTGACGATCTCACAGATGTTGATTCGACCTAGTTGCTCGGAAGAATATGTAGTCATCACTGGAATGAGATGAGCTGACTTGGTCATCCTATCCACAATCACCCAAACTGCATCAAATATCTGCTGAGTCTGTGGGAGTCCAACAACAAAATCCATAGTGATTTCCTCCCATTTCCACTCCGGAATATCTAATTTCTGAAGCAACCCACCCAGGTGCTGATGCTCATACTTCACCTGATACCAATTTAGGCACAAAGAAACATACTCCATTATGTCCTTCTTCATCCTCCTCCACTAGTAATGCTGCCTCAAGTCCTGATACATCTTCGTGGCACCCAGATGAATGGAGTACCGCGAGCCATGAGCCTCCTAAAGAATCAACTCACGCAAACCATCTACATTAGGCACACATAGCCAGCCCTGCATCCTTAATGCACCATCATTCCCAATAGTGACCTCCTTAGCATCATCGCATTGGATCATGTCCTTAAGGACAAGTAGTTGGGGGTCATCATACTGACGCTCCCTGATACGATCATAAGGAAAAGACTGAGAGACCACACAAGCTAACACTCGACTCGGCTAAAAAATATCCAATCTCACAAACTGGCTGGATAAGGCATAAACATCTAATGCTAAGGGTCTCTCTACTACTGGGAGATATGCCAAACTCCCCAAAATCTCCTCCCGGAGACTCAGATCATCTGCCACTATATTGGCCTTCCCCGGGTGGTACAGAATGGTGATATCATAATCCTGAAGCAGCCCCAACCACCTGATGCAAGTTAAGATCATTTTGCTAGAAAATATGCTCGAAACTCCGATGAT
Source organism: Nicotiana rustica (assembly GCA_005239535.1). Taxonomy (NCBI): domain Eukaryota; kingdom Viridiplantae; phylum Streptophyta; class Magnoliopsida; order Solanales; family Solanaceae; genus Nicotiana; species Nicotiana rustica. The sequence goes on along the minus strand of ML512244.1, from coordinate 199,446 downwards.
CGGTGTAAATATCACAAGGAACACCATACAAAATGTGGCACCAAATCATCAGGGCATGAATAATAGCCGCTAAATCAAGGTCGTGGATATGATAGTTCTTCTCATGTACCTTCAGTTGTCTGGAGCGTAGGAAATAACCTTATCGTCCTGCATCAATACTACACCAGGACCAATTCGTGACGCATCATAATATACAGTTTAAGACCCCGAACCTGTAGACAATACCAAACTGGGGTTGTAGTCAAAGTTGTCTTGAGCTTCTAAAAGCTCTCCTCATGATCTTTTGTCCCACCTTAACAGAGCACCTTTCTGGGTCATCCTGGTCATAGGTGTTGCAATATATGAGTATCCCTATACAAAATGACGGTATTACCCTGCCAAATCAATAAAATGTAACGACCCGGCCGGTCGTTCCGTGAGATTTACCCCATTTCCCCAATTTCTACATTTATCATATATTTCTAGCCTGTTTTTGTTGTGTTAGGTTAGTTGGTTTGGGTCCGGAGTGGTCATGGTGATAATTGAGGCGTTTACTCTCCTAAAGTAGCGTAAAAGTTGAGAAAGTCAACTGAGAGTTGACTTGTTAGTGAACGACCTCGGAATGAGGATTTTATGGCTCGGATAGATTTGTTAGGTGATTTGAGACTTAGGAGTGTGTTCAAAATTAAGTTTTGATGACCGGTGTATAATTAGGCTTGAATTGGCGAAAGTTAAATTTGGCGATTTTCGGTCGGCAGTGGAAAATAGGCTATCGGGGTCGGCATGGAATTCCGGAAGTTAAAGCAGGTTCATAATGTCATTTTGGATATGTCTGCAAAATTTCAGATAAATCGGAGTTATTTTGGTTGGTTTCGGCGTAGTTTCGGAAGTGTCTGCAGGTGCGGAAATGCTGGGTAGAACAGTTTAAAAAGGGGCTTCCGTGAAATTTATTCCATTCCACCATTTTTTCATGTGGGAGTAGCTCTTTTGGAGGAAAATTGAAGAGGGAATTCGTGGTTCTTCAATGAAGGTAACTTTTCGGGTTATTAACATCGTTTCTATGCTATTTTGTTCGGATTAGGCTTGTAAATTAGAAGATTAAAGTAGGAAAAGGTTGGGAAGAATGGGTGGAGAATAGGAATTTTCTTTTGAGGATTTGGGTAGGCAATTATGGTACGATTATGATGATTTTGGTATGTGTAGAATCGTGGGAGGATGAGGTTTCTAGTGGTTTATAATTTATCGAATTCCTAGACATGGGCCCGAGGCTCGGGTTTGGCGAAATTTCGAGATTCTTGTATAATTTGATAGTTTTTGATTGGGTTGTGTTCCTTTAGTATATATTACTTATGTTAAACTGGTTTTGGCTAGATTCGGAGCAATCAGGAGCCAATTAGAGGGTCAAGAGCATAGCGGACTAGTGTTGTGACCTGGGTAGAGGTAAGTAATGGTTATAAATCTTGTCCTGAGGGTATGGAATCCCGGACTACATATTTCTCACAGATTTTAGAATGGCGCACATGTCGGATGAAGATTATGTGGCGCGTACTAATTTTTTGGTTGGACTAGGTCCTCTCCGCGACAACTAATGAGTTGCATATTTTACACAAAACCTTATGTTAAATTATGTTCTAAAGATTGTTGAGATATTTGGGCTATAAGTTGTGTCTAGGGCCTTGTGCCAATCTGTTTAGACCCTTTGGGGGCTTTTACTGCTGTTTTTCCTCACTATTTGTTGATGATTTCACTCAGCCACATTGTGCTTACTGTTTTTTTTTCAAAACTCAACCTGATTTACACTACTTTGAGATTAAAAAATGTTGTTTTGGGTCGGGTACCCTATTTTACTGATTCGCCCGAGGGGCATTTTGAGTGGTTCTGCTGAGTGAGGCCGAAGGCCTGATTATGAAGTTAGGATACGCTAAGAGGTGGCTTGATATTAGCGCTTGGGCTGAAGGACTCCCTCCGAAGTCTGCACATACCCCTAGTAAGCGCACAGAGTGCGGAGTGACAAGTGATTGGGATGCATGAGTGACAGTGAGGTACTGAGAGACTGTGAGGTGCTGAGCGACTGATTATGAGTGACTGTGAGGCATGCCCGAGGGGCTGATTATGATACATGTTTTTTCCCGAGGGGTAACTTATGGTTTTACTTCTTTCACTCCGAGATTATGAAATATGTTTTGCCCGAGGGGCCTTGTATATGATTCATTTAAATTTCCTACTAAATCTTTCGATTTGAAGTTGTTAAAAATATGCATTCTTCAAAGGACTTTTCTGAAGATGGTTTTAAGGCATGATGATTCCATATATCTATATTTACACTATTTGAAAGTAAGGCTGTGTATATTGTGATTTGATGACATTGATTTTATGTGTTTCCTTGCCTCTTAGACTTGATTTATTTTCATTACTACTAAGTTGGCGTATTCACATTACTCCCTGCACCCATGTGTGCAGATACCGAGCATTAGCCATATATTTCCGTACGGAGCCGGATTGCGGGATAAAGAGGTAGTTGTTCAGCGTCTGTAACATCTCTGTTTTCCCTTCTTCTTGTATCTAGGTATTTATTCGGAGGTTTTGTATTATAATATTATACCTTTGGCTTATTTTCCTTAGATGATCATGACATGTTGGCTTCGAGTTTTGGGGTTGGTGGCACTGTATATTGGCCTACTTTATTTAGTAAACTCTGTATATTTTATGAAATTCTTGGAATTTTATTGGGATTTGAAATAAATTGTGAACATGTGGTCATCGTCTTGCCTCGTTCCACGATAGGCTCCATCACAGCCGGTTTAGGATTTGGTGTCGTGAAATTTTGGTATTAGAGCTAGGTTACATAGGACTCAACGGTCATGAGCAGGTTTAGTAGAGTTTTAGGGATCGGTACAGAGACATCTGTACTTATCTTCCAGAGGCTACCAAACTTTTAGGAAACATTTCTATCATTCTTGAACTCTTTCGTGCTGATCTATTGATTCTTAGAATCTGAACTTACGGTGTTTCATTCTCTCACAGATGGTGAGGACATGCCACACCGATAAGAGTGACCCGTCACCGGCTAGACCAGTGAGAGGTCGAGGCCGCAGTCGAGGCCGTGGTAGAGGTAGGGGCCAGCCCGTGCAGCAGTCGGGACAGTACCATAGGATCCCCCTATCGATCAGGATCAGGTTATCGCCGATGGTGTTTCAGCGGGACAGGTTCAGGCACTGGCAGTGCCTATGGTTATTTCGAATCTTCAGGAGACCCTGTCTCAGATATTGACAGTGTGCACTAGTTTGGCTCAGGCAGTCGCCATGTCTTCTACGGCCACCATAGCTCAGGTCGGGGGAGCCAATCAAATTCCAGCTGCCCGGGCACCTGAGCATGCTGCACAGGGTATTCAGGCACCGGGAGCAGCCCCAACTCAGCTAGTTGCTCTAGTCTAGGATTTCATGGTCCCTGCTATGCCTGAGGATGAGCAGTGCAGGTTAGAGAGATTCAGCAGAATTCAGCCTCTGACTTTCAGCGGTATAGAGGGCAAGGATGCCCAATGGGTTCTAGATAAGTGCGAGAGGATACTACATACTACAGGTATTTTGGAGAATAGTGGGGTCTCATTTGCTACATTTCAGTTTGCGGGTGCTGCCTTTACTTGGTGGGAGTCATTCGAGAGGCGTAGGCCGGTTTGTTCAGTTCCTCTCACCTGGCAGTAGTTCTCCACAATATTTTTGGAGAAGTATGTTCCTCAGTCCCATAGAGAGGAGCAGCACATGCAGTTTGAGCAGCTGCGCCAGGGAGAGTTATCAGTTACTCAGTATGAGATGAGGTATTTCGAGTTAGATAGGCATGCTTATGAGATTGTCCCTACTGATAGGGAGAGGGTGAGGAGGTTTGTAGATGGTCTTTCTTATCAGCTCCGATTATTTATGACTCGGGAGAGAGTATCCGGTGATTCATTCGAGCAGGTTGTTGACATAGCTCGAGATATTGAGTCTGTTTTTTTCCAGGAGCAGGAGGAGAGGGAGGCCAAGAGGCCTCGTGGTTCGGGAAGTTCTAGGGGTGCTCCCTTCAGGGGGCAGTTTAAGTAGCGTAGGGGTCGTTCATTCAAACCTCCTTAGTAATGCTGCCCAACATATAGTGGTGCATCTCCGGGGCATGGTCTGCGTGGTTCTCAGTCAAGCCGTATTTCACTTGGTGCCCTCCCAGCTAAGAGTGCAACTCGAGCACCCCCAGTTCAGAGTTCTTCTATGCATGAGTCTTCTAGTGGCCGATCGGGTGCTAGGGTTTCTATTAGTCCCTTCCTCTAGGTCTAGGGAGTTACTTTGAGTGTGGAGAGTTCGGGCACGTGTTGAGATAGTGTCCCCACCGTTCTGGTGGATCTTCTCAGCAATGGGGCCAGCCCTCAAGTTCAGCTCCAGTCACTTTACAACCCGCCCAGGTAGCCAGGGGTGGTAGTCAGTCAGCCAGAGGCGCCCTAGAGGAGGAGGTCGAGCAGGGGGAGGTCAGGCTCGCATGTATACTATTCTAGCCAGGCCAGATGTTATGGCCTCAGATGACGTGATTGTAGGTATTGCCTCAGTCTGTTTCCAAGATGCCTTGGGATTATTTGACCCTGGTTCTACATATTCCTATGTTTCTTCATATTTTGCCCGTTTTCTGGATGTGCCTGTGCGTCTCTAGTCACCTCTGTTCATGTGTCGACTCCTGTGGGCGATACTATTTTTGTGGACCGTGTGTATCGGTCGTGCATGATATCTATTGGGGGTCTGGAGACCCGAGTGGACCTACTATTACTCAGCATGGTTGATTTTGACGTGATTTTGGGCATGTATTGGTTATCTCCGTGTCATGCTGTTCTTCATTATCACGCTAAGACTATGACCTTAGCTATGCTAGGGTGTCTGAGGGTTGAGTGGAGGGGTTCTTCTGAGTTTATGCTTAATAGGGTGATTTCCTACCTGAAGGCTCAGCGCATGGTTGAGAAAGGATATTTATCTTATTTGGCCTTTGTGAGGGATGTCAGTGGTGAGACTCCCGCTATTGATTCAGTTCCTGTTGTCCGTGACTTTCCGGATATGTTTCTTGCAGACCTTCCAGACATTCCACCTGACATGGATATTGATTTTGGTATTGACTTGGTGTCAGGAACCCAACCTATTTTTATTCCACCTTCTCGTATGGCACCAAGGGAGCTAAAGGAATTGAAGGAGCATCTTCAGGAACTCTTGGATAAGGGGTTCATTCGGCGTAGTGTGTCACTTTAGGGTGTACCGGTGTTGTTCGTGAAGAAAAAGGATGAGTCCATGCGTCTGTGTATTGATTATCGGCAGTTGAATAGGGTTACGGTGAAGAACCGATATCCCTTGCCGCGCATTGATGATTTGTTTGACCAGCTTCAGGGAGCCAGAGTGTTTTCCAAGATTGACTTGAGATCTGGGTATCATCAGTTGAAGATTCGGGATTCTGACATTCCGAAGACTGCTTTCAGGGCCAAATTGGTCATGATGAGTTCTTGGTTAATCATTTGGGCTGACCAATGCCCCAGCTGCGTTCATGCAATTGATGAACAACGTGTTTCATCCTTACCTTGATTACTTCATCATTGTGTTCATTGATGACATCCTGGTTAATTCTCGTAGCCAGGAAGAGCATGCTCAACATTTGAGAGTTGCGTTTCAGAGGTTGAGGGAGGTGAAGCTTTATGCGAAATTCTCTAAGTGTGAGTTTTTGCTTCTTAGGGCACGTGGTGTCTAGTGAGGGTATTCAGGTTGATCCGAAGAAGATAGAGGCGGTGCAGAGTTGGCCCAGACCGTCCTCAGCTACAAAGATTATAAGTTTCCTTGGTTTGGCGGGATATTACTGTCGCTTTGTGGAGGGATTCTCTTCTACTGCTTCGCCTTTGACCAGATTGACTCAGAAGGGTGCTCCATTCAGATGGTCTGATAAGTGTGAGGAGAGATTTCAAAAGCTTAAGTCAACATTGACTACAGCTCCGGTACTAGTTTTTCCTGCTGGTTCGGGTTCTTACACAGTCTATTGTCATGCTTCAAGTCAAACCAATTAGTGATATCATCTACGTAGTCATCTGAAATTGTCCATGCTGCTTAAGAAGTTATGACCTTCCTTCCAGAACCGAACCGTGACCTCACATACGAAAATCTCAACTCTACCCAACATACCGCACACACCATGCCAACCTAGGAAAAATACAGGAACTCCATGGTCCCTTCTAATCCACAAGAAACTACGTACCCAACTAGCCAAGAACCTCAATTTGACCCCATTTAGAAGCAAATTCACTACATGTAATAAGAAAATATGCACCCTTAACCGCGGTAGAAACCATCCGAAACTATCTGCAATCCCATTCGCGCAACACCAAACCATCACGGCTGAATTTTTCTAACTCGACCAAACTACGCAGGCCACCAAAAATCAAAGAGCATTGCTAAGAAACACCTGAAAAACTCGTTACCTCATGAACACCCAAGAACTAATTGTATCCCTTACTATGCCGATCTGACCTATTACCAAGTTTCCCTATTTACCCAAGTTCCTTCTGACTTACCTTCAAATTGATACTTCTCGTTGCCATAATACAACAATTTTTTAACCCAGACTCACCACACGTGACCCAAGCATAAAACCATACCATCTAAGGCTCATAAGTCGCCGAATACTTTCTCAAACATCCCCGAAAGTACCATATTCGAATTACTTACCCTGAAGATACTTCCTGCGAATCTAAAGCCATTACCTTCACCTTCCTGATACTGATATGTAGAACCCGTGATGATGTAGATATGCCACAAGTCTTGACACCCTCTAACGTAAATCTCAATCACGCCAACCAATTAGACAGAATCGACCTGACCCGTTCGCACACTAACATACTAGGAAAGTAACCCACTCACTTGAAGCCACAAGCAAATTTATACACTGCACACACTACACCTTTTTACAACTTCCACTAAATCATTCAATAGAATCCAATTACCCAACAAAGTACATTGCAACCTATATCGAAGACATTTCCATTACTCGTGACACTCCCAAACCCCATACCTGCAGGTCATAACTGATATACCAATATACCTCGAACTGAAACCAATACAACACATAATCATGCAATCAACTTACCATTAACAGACACCCCCACTTGGCTCAAAGCCAACGATCGAGACAAACAATAACTCACAATGCCCATAATAATCACCATCCGTCTAACAGCTCAAGTCATTTGCAAATCTCGCATTCACCATTGCAATAGTCACACCAACTTCCACAAGTGATCTAAACTCCAATTACAACATAAATTATTTACTGGTAGAAGAGAACTTATTACAGAACTACATAGGGACCACACACCCTGGGACAACCCGTAGGAGACACCCTTGCCCGCTTAGCCTCAACTGCTATCTCTCCATACACTTCTGAAGACCAAAACTATCACGCAATCACTACAGATTCCTGTATCTGAACACAACCAATGCCTACCCTCGAGGCACCACAATATGCGGTAAAAACCTGAAGCTGATGGTAGAACTAACACTGGAGCGGTGGTCATAGAAATCTCGAGCTTCTGGAAGCTCTACCCACACATGTCTAACCACATGGATACCCTCACTAGACACTACGTGTCCCAAGAATGCTACTAAACCGATATAAAAGTCATACTCAGAGAATTGACATAGAGCCTTTCCTCCCTGAATCCTTATAATGCCATCCTCAGATACTCAGCATGCTACTCCTGGCTATGCGAATATGCCAGGACACCTGCAATGAATACAATAACAAGGAGTGCTAATACGGCTGGAATAGATAGTCAATCAAATACATGAACGTTACTGCGGCAAATGATCAACTTAAAAGACATCACCCAGAACTCATAACCCAACAGATAAATCCGCTTCACTCCACAACTACACAACATGAGAGGTCTTCCAACATACTACAACTCAAGGCCATAGACCAATTCGAGTTTCACGACCTCAAATCCTAACCGCCCGTGATGGTGCCTATCGTGGAACTAGGCTAGCCAACTACCGCATGTTCACAATTTCTTTTGAAAATCCAATTTAAGTTTCAAGCAATTCATAACAATATACAGAAAATTTCTTAATATAATAGGCAAATTTTATACAGTACTACCATCCCAAAAACCCGAAGCCAACATGTCATGAGCATATAGTGAAATAATCTAAAATAAACTATTATAATACAAAACTTCGAACCAAAACTAAATACAACAGGAAGGGAAAAAGAGATGATGCGAACGCTCAACAGCTACCTCTATATCCCACGATCCGGCTCCACTACGATGTGTATAAAAGCTAATTCTCAATATCTGCTCCTGAATCTGCACACAGAGGTGTAGCGAGTAATGTGAGTACGCCAACTCATTAGTAATGGAAATGAATAAAGTCTAAGTAGCAAGGAATCACATAAAAATCAATGCCACTAAGTCACAATATACACAACCTTACTTTCCAACAGTGTAAAATAGATATACAAACCATCATGTCTTAAAAATCAACTTCATAAAAGTCTGTGAAAGGATGCACATTTTTACCACTTTAAAACAAAGATTTGGTATGCAAATGAATGTAGTAAAATCATAAGTAGACCCTCGGGCAAAAACATGTTTCATAATCAGCCCCTCGGGCATGCCTCACTATCCCTCGGCATCTCACAATCACTCAACACCTCACAGTCACTCAGCACCTCACAGTCACTCATGCCTCCTAATCACTCATCACTCGCACTCAGTGCGCTCACTAGGGGTGGGTACAGACTCCGGAGGGGCTCCTTCAGCCCAAGCGCTAATATCACTCAGCACCTCACCATCACTTTTGTCCCTCGGCCACACTCGGTGGAACCACTCGAAAAGCCACTGGGGAGAAGTAGTAGAACGGGGTACTCAATCCGAAAACATCATTTTAATGTTCATGTAGTGTAAATCAGGCTGACTTTCAAATAAAATAGTATGCACAATAATGCTGAGTAAAATAATCAACAGGTAGTGAGGAAAACAACAGTAAAAAGCCCTCAAAGGGGTCTAAGCATATCAGCACGAGGCCCCAAACACGGCTTGTAGCCCAAATGTTTCACAAATCTTTAGAACATAGTTTAACATAAGATTTTGAGTAAATATGCAACTCATTAGTCGCCGCGGAAAGGACCTAGTCTAATCCAAAAATCAGTACGCCCCACATATTCATCATCCAAAATGTGCGCCATTCCAAATTCAGTGAGAAAATAGTGCATTCCGGGGTTCCATACCCTCAGAACAAGATTTAAGACCATTACTTACCTCTACCGGGCCACAACACTAGTCCGCTATGCTTTTGCCCCTCAAATTTGCTGAAGAATGTTGAATTTCCCTCTCAAAATCGCCTTCTATGGACTTCTCTCGCATGCAAATTGATGGAAAAATAAGAAATTTCACGGAGGGTCATTTTTATACTTTTCTATCTATTCGTTTCCGCACCTACGAACAATTGGCCGTACCTGCGGCCCCAGTCTGGGTAAATCTTACGGAACGACCGACTGGGTCGTTAGATCCTCCCCCCATAATCAAACGTTCGTCCTCAAATGGGTCTAGAAACATACCTGGAGTCTCGAATAAGTGAAGATATATGTCCAGCATCTCCCACTCGGTCTCCTAGGTGGCATCCTCCACTTGTTGCCCTCTCCACTAAACTTTCACTGAAGCTATATCCTTAGACCTCGGCTTCCTGACATGTCGGCCCAAAATAGCCACTGGCTCTACCTCATATGACATATCACCATCGAGTTGAACCGTTTTGAAGTCCAAAACATAGGAAAGGTCACCAACATACTTCTGGAGCATCGAAACATTGAATACTGGATGAATACTCGATAAACTGGGAGGCATAGCAAGATTATAAGCCGCCTCACCAACCCTATGAAGTACCTCAAATCGCCCAATGAACTTGGGACTCAGCTTCCCTCTCTTCCCGAATCTCATAACACCCTTCATGGGTGACACCTTCAGCAACACGTTATCCCCAACCATGAAAGACACATCTCGGACCTTACGATCCGCATAACTCTTCTGCCTAGACTGCGCCGTGCGAAGCCGCTCCTGAATCGACTTTGCCTTAATCAAAGCATCCTGAACCAAGTATGTGCCCAATAGACTAGCCTCGCCCGGCTCAAACAAACCAACCGGAGATCTACACCTCCTACCATACAACGCCTCATACAGAGCCATCTGGATACTCGACTGTTAGCTGTTATTATATGCAAACTCCGCTAGTTGAAGAAACGGATTCCACGAACCACCAAAGTCAATCACACAAGCACGCAACATGTCCTCCAAAATCAGAACGGTAAGCTCCGACTGCCCGTCGGTCTGAGGATAAAACGCCGTGCTCAACTCAACCTGAGTACCCAACTCTCTCTGCACGGCTCTCCAAAACTCAGATGTGAACTAAGTACCTCTGTCGGAAATGATAGAAACTGGAACCCCATGAAACTGGACAATCTCCCTGATATAAATCTCAGCTAACCTCTCCAATGAATACGTAGTACCAACAGGAATGAAGTGCACGGACTTGGTCAGCCGATCCACAATAACCCATATAGAATCAAACCTCCTCAAAGTCCGTGGAGTCCAATTATGAAGTCCATGGTGATCCTCTCACACTTCCACTTCGGAATATCAAACCTATGAAGCAATCCACCAAGTCTCCGGTGCTCATAATTGACCTGCTGACAGTTGAGATACCGAGCCACAAACTCCATAACATCCTTCTTCATTCTCCTCCACCAATAATGCTTCCTCAAATCCTGATACATCTTTGCGGCACCCAGATGGATGGAATACCGCGAACTATGATCCTGTGCTAGAATCAAATCTCGAAGCCCATCTACATTGGGCACGCAAATCCGGCCCTACATCCTCATGACCCCGTTATCACCAATAACCACATCCCTGGAATCACCGCGACGGACCCTGTCCTGAAGAACAAGCAAACGTGGATCATCATACTGGCGTGCTCTAATCTGATCGTAAAGAGAAGACCTGGTGGCTACACAAGCCAACACCCGCGGGGGCTCTAATAGATCTAATATCACCAACTGACCTGCTAAGGCCTCAATATCAAGAGCTAATGTCCACTCTGCTACTGGAAGGTAAGCTAAACTCCCCAAACTCTCTACTCGGCGACTCAAGGCTCCGACCACTACATTGGCCTTCTCCTGATGATATAAGATAGTGAGGTCATAATCCTTAAGGAGCTCTAACCATCTCCTCTGAGGCAAATTCAAGTCCTTCTACCTCAGCAGATACTGCAAACTGTGATGATCAGTGAAAGTCTCATACTGCACTCCATACAAATAATGCCGCCAAATCTTCAAAGCATGAACAATGGCAGCTAACTCAAGATCGTGCACTAGATAATTCTTCTCGTGCACCTTCAACTGCCTGGATGCGTAGGCAATCACCATACCGTCTTGCATCAATACCGCTCCCAAACAAACTCTAGAAGCATCACAATAAACTGTGTAAGAACCCGAACCATCATGCAAAACTAGTACTGCAGCTGTAGTCAATGCTGACTTGAGCTTCTGAAAGCTCTACTCACACTCATCAGACCATCTGAATAGAGCACTCTTCTGGTTCAATCTAGTCAAAGGAGAAGCAATCGAAGAGAATCCCTCCAAAAAGCGACAGTAATATCCCACTGAACCAAGGAAACTCCTAATATCTGTAGCTGAGGACAGTCTGGGCCAACTCTGCACCACCTCTATCTTCTTTGGATCAACCTGAATCCCCTCAGTAGACACCATGTACCCCAAGAAAGCTACCAATCCCAGCCAAAACTCACACTTGGAGAATTTCGAATAAAGTTTCTCCTCCCTCAATCTCTGTAACACAACTCTCAAATGCTGAGCATGCTCTTCCTGGCTACGAGAATAAGCCAGGATGTCATCAATGAACACAATGATGAAGGAATCAAGATAAGGCTGAAACACGTTGTTCATCAATTGCATGAATGCAGATGGGGCATTGGTCAGCCCAAATGACATAACCAAGAACTCATAATGACCATATTTGGTCCTGAAAGCAGTCTACAGAATATCTAAATCCCGAATCCTCAACTGATGATACCTAGATCTCAAATAAATCTTGGAAAACACTCTAGCTCCCTGAAACTGGTCAAATAAATCATCAATGTGGGGCAAGGGATATTGGTTCTTCACCGTAACCCTATTCAACTGCCTATATTCAATACACACACGCATGGACCCATCCTTCTTCTTCACGAACAACATTGGTGCACCCCAAGGTGACACACTAGGCCGAATGAACCCCTTATCCAGGACCTCCTGAAGCGGCTCCTTTAATTCCTTTAGCTCCGCTGGTGCCATATGATATGGTGTAATAGAAATAGGCTGAGTGCCTGGCACCAAGTCAGTACCAAAATCAATATCCATGTCAGGTGGCATGCCTGGGAGGTCTGCACGAAACACATCCGGAAAATCATGGACCACCGGAACTGAATCAATAGCGGGAGTCTCACCACTGACATCCCTCACAAAGGCCAAATAAGATAAAAACCCCTTTTCAACCATGCGTTGAGCCTTCAGGTAAGAAATCACCCTACTAGGCATATACTCAGAAGAACCTCTCCACTCAACCCTCGGACACCCCGACATAGCTAAGGTCACGGTCTTAGCATGAAAACCAAGAACAACATTGTACGGCGATAACCAATCCATGCCCAAAATCACATCAAAATCGACCATGCTGAGTAACAGTAGGTCCACTCGGGTCTCCAGACCCCCAATAGATATGGTGCACGACCGATACACATGGTCCACAACAACAGCATCGCCCACCGGAGTTGACCCATGAACAGAGGTGACTAGAGACTCACATGGCATGCCCAGAATACCGGCAAAATATGAAGAAACATAGGAATATATGGAACCAGAGTCATATAAAGCCAAGGAATCACGGCAACAGACTGAAAGAATACCTGCAATCACGGCATCTGAGGCTATAGCATCCGGCCTGGCTGGAAATGCATACATACGAGCCTGACCTCCCCCTGCTCGACCTCCCCCTCTAGTGCGAACTCTGGCTGACTGACCACCATCCCTTACTGCCTGGGTAGGTGGTGAAGTGACTGGAGCTGAAGTCGAGGGCTGGCCCCTTTGTTGAGAAGATCCACCGGGACGGCGGGGGCACTGCCTCCACCCATGCCCAAACTCTCCACACTCAAAACAACTACTTGGAGCTAAAGGCGAGGACTGATAGAAACCCATAACACCTGTACGGCCACTGGAAGACTCCTGTATAGATGAACCCTGAACTGGAGGTGCTCGAGCTGCACTCTGAGCTGGGAGGGCACCAAATGAAGTACGACCTGACTGAGAACCACGGGGACCCTGCTCCATAGATGCACCACTATATGTTGGGCGACCTGACTGAGGAGGCCTGAATGAACAGCCCCTACCCTACTAAAACTGCCCCCTAAAGCGAGCACCACCGGGACTGCCCCAACCACGAGACCTCTTGTCCTCCCTCTCGTCCCGCTCCTGGCGGCGAACAGACTCAATATCTCGAGCTATGTCAACAACCTACTTGAATGAAGCACCCGATACTCTCTCCCAAGTCATAAACAACCAAATCTGATAAGAAAGACAATCTACAAACCTCCTCACCCTCTCCCTCAGAAGCATGCCTATCGAACTCGGAAAATCTCATCTCGTACTGAGTGACTGATAACTCTCCCTGGCGCAGCTGCTCAAACTTCCTACGATGATCCTCTCTTTGGGACTGAGGAACATACTTCTCTAAAAAGATCGTGGAGAATTGCTGCCAGGTAAGAGGTGTTGAACCAGCCGGTCTACGCCTCTCGAAAGACTCCCACCAGGTAAAGGCAGCACCTGCAAACTGAAATGTAAAAAACGAGACCCCACTGGTCTCCAGAATACCGGCGATGCGCAGTATCCTCTAGCACCTATCTAGAAATCCCTAGGCATCCTCGCCATCTGTACCGCTAAAAGTCGGAGGCTGAAGTCTGCTGAATCTCTCCAACCTGCGCTGCTCGTCCTCAAGCATAGAAGGGACCACATAATCCTTAACCGGAGCATCTAGTTGAGCTGGGGCTGCTCCCGATGCCTTAATACCCTGTGCAGCCTGCTCAGGTGCCCGGGCAGCTGGAGTCTGATTGCCTCCCCCGGCCTGAGCTATGGTGGCAGAAGAAGACATGGCAACAACCTGTGCCAAACCGGTGCATACTGACAATATCTGAGACAAGACCTCCTGAAGACCCGGAATAACCATAGGCACTGCTGGTTCCTGAGACTGTCCCGCTGGGACACCATCGGCGGGAACCTGATCATGATCGATAGGGGGATTCGGAGGTACTGCCTTCGCTGCTGCGAGGGCTGGCCCCCTATCTGTACCATGGCCTCGATCTCGGCCTCCACCTCTCGCTGGTCTAGCCGGTGACTGGTCACCCTGATCGGTATGGTGTGTCCTCACCATCTATGAGAGAATGAAACAACGTAAGTACAGATTTTCAAGAGTCAGTAGATCAGCACGAAAGAGTTCAACAAATATATAAGTGTTTCCTAAAAGTTCGATAGCCTCTCGAAGATAAGTACAGACATGTCCGTATAGATCCACAAGACTCAACTAAACCTGCTCATGGCCGTTGAGTCCTATGTAACATAGGGCTCTGATACCAATTCGAGTGTCATGACCCCAAATCCTAACTGGCCGTGATGGCGCCTATCGTGGAACTAGGCTACCCGACTACCGCATGTTCACAATTTCTTTTGAAAATCCCATTTGAGCTTCAAGCAATTCATAACAATGTACAGAAAATTTCTTCATATAATAGGCAAATTTTATACAGTACTGCCATCCCCAAAACCCGGAGCCAACATGTCATGACCATCTAGTGAAATAATAAAAAATAAACTATTATAATACAAATCTCCGAATCAAAATTAAATACAACAGGAAGGGAAAACAGAGATGCTGCTAACGTTCAACAGCTACCTCTGTATCCCACGATCCGACTCCGCTGCGATGTATATAAAAGCTAATGCTCGATATCTGCTCCTGAATATGCACACAGAGATGCAGGGAGTAATGTGAGTATGCCAACTCAGTAGTAATGGAAATAAATTAAGTATAAGTAGCAGGGAATCACATAAAAATCACTGCCATAAAGTCACAATATACACAACCTTACTTTCCAATAGTGTAACATAGATATACAAACCATCATGTCTTAAAAATCAACTTCATAAAAGTCCGTGAAAGAATGCACATTTTTACCACTTCAAAACAAAGATTTGGTATGCAAATGAATGTAGTAAAATCATAACTATCTCCTCGGCAAAAACATGCTTCATAATCAGCCCCTCGGGCATGCCTCACAATCCCTCAGCACCTCACAATCACTCAGCACCACACAGTCACTCATGCTTCCCAATCACTCATCACTCGCACTCGGTGCGCTCACTGGGGGTGTGTACAGACTACGGATGGGATCCTTCAGGACAAGCGCTAATATCACTCAGCACCTCGCCATCACTCTTGGCCCTCGGACACACTCGGGGGAACCACTCGAAAAGCCCCTCGGACGAAGTATTAGAACGGGGTACTCGACCCAAAAACATCTTTATAATGTTCATGTAGTGTAAATCAGGCTGAGTTTCAAGTAAAACAGTATGCATAATGATGCTGAGTAAAATCATCATCAGGTAGTGAGGAAAACAACAGTAAAAAGCCCTTAAAGGGGTCTAAACAGATCGGCACGAGGCCCAAACACGACTTATAGCCCAAATATTTCACAAATCATTATAATATAGTTTAACATAAGATTTTGAGTAAATTTGCAACTCATTAGTCACCGCGGAGAGGACCTAGTCCAATCCAAAAATCAGTATGCGCCACATATTCGTCATCCGACATGTGCGCCATTCCAAATTCAGTGAGAAAATAGTGCAGTCCGAGATTCCATACCCTCAGGACAAGATTTAAGACCATTACTTACCTCTACCCGGGCACTACACTAGCCCGCTAGGCCTTTGCCTCTCAAATTGGCTCCCAATTGCTCCGAACCTAGCCAAAACCAGTTAACATTATCAATATATACTCAAGGAACACAACCCAATCGAAAATTATCAATTTAATCAAAAATCTCGAGATTCGGCCAAACCCGAGCCCCGGGCCCATGTCTCGGAATTCGAGAATTTTTACATCATTAGAAACCTCGTCTTCCCACGATTCAACTAATACCAAAATCATCAAAATCGGATCATAATAGCCCACCCAAAACCTCAAAAGAAATCCCAAATCTTTGCTTCCATTTTTTCCAACTTTTTCCTACTCAAATCATTAAATTTTCAAACCTAATCCGAACAAAATAGCATAGGAACGAGATTAACAACAAAAGAACTTACTTTTGCTGAAGAATCTTTAATTTCCCTCTCAAAATCACCTTCTATGGACTCCTCCCTCATGCAAATTGATGGAAAAGTAAGAAATTTCACGGAGGGTCCTTTTTATACTGTTCTGCCCAGTCATTTCCGCACATGCGGACAATTGGCCGCACATGCGGACCCGCACTTGCGGTCCTAGGTGCGCACCAGGAAAAAAATCACTTAACGGCAATCCCGCAGCCGCGACCATTTCTCTGCACCTGCGGCATCGCAGGTGCGATTCTCCTTCTGCACCAGCGACATTGCAGGTGTGAAAAAATCCTCGCACCTGCAGACCACTCCTTACTCAGCCAAATCCCGCACCTGCAGCTCCCCTTTCGCAGGTGCGAAAACACCAGCAACTAGCAAACCAGCAAATTTACCAAAAATCACTCCAAACTTCCCGTCAACCATCCGAAATAGATCCCGAGCCCCTCGGGCCCCAACCAAACATACCAACACACCCCGTAGTATTTTTCCAACTTAGTCGATCCTTCGAAACACCAAAAACAACACGGAAACACCAAATTTACATCAAATTTAAGCCTAAGAACTTTGAAACTTCTAAATTTTGCCAAGTACGCCGAAACCAACAAAACACCTCCGATTGACCTGAAATTCTGCAGACATATCCAAAATGACATTACGAAACTGTTCCAACTTCCGGGATTCCATTCCGACCTCGATAACCTATTTTCCACTACCGACCGGAAATCGCCAAAAACTAACTTTCGCCAATTCAAGCCTAATTCTACACCGGACATCACAAAAATATTTTGAACACACTCCTAAGTCCTAAATCACCTAACGAAGCTATCCGAGCCATAAAATCTTCATTCTGAGGTCTTTTACCAATAAGTCAACTCTCAGTTGACTTTCTCAACTATTATGCTACTTTAAATGGCTAAATGCCTAAATTCTCATATAAACCACTCCGGTCCCAAACCAACTAATCCAACACATTAAAAACAGGATAGCCATATATAACAACTGCAGAAACAGGGGAAACAGGATAAATCTCATGGAACGACCGGCCGGGTCGTTACATCGAGACAAAAATCAAACACTCAATAAATCTTGCCACATTTCTAGCCAACCATTTTGCCACAATTAACGGTCTGAACACATCTAACCATCAAATCACACCCACCACTTAGGCATCTAGTCACCAATTCTCATCAATAAGAACACAAACGGACATACAAATCCCCAATTACATGTGCCCACACAATGAAAATCTCAGCAATCAAGCCACAGAATGAATCCGGCCTCAAGTCCTCTAGACTGGCCCATTACCAATATGCCAAAATTACATCTCATCCATGGAAGTCATAAGTCGTCGACTTATAGATGATACCAAGCGCTCTCGTGCGCGTTCGAACACATGGAAGGAATTCAAGAGTTACGCTCTTGGCTGGATACAATGGATTCACACGACAAGAATTTAAGAATGTGAGGTTTCTCCTAAGGGTTTCGCAGCCTCTCAAAGATAACTACAGATTTCTCCATACTGATCCGCAAAACTCTACTAAACCTGCTCATGACCGGTGAGTCCTATGTAACCTAGCGCTCTGATACCAAACTGTCACGACCCCAAATCTACGCCAGTCGTCATGGCGCATAACGTGGAACTAGGCCAGCCAAAACTTCACTCAAATCATAATAAGCTCCCATTTACATCTTTACTATACCAATTACCCATAAAGGTTTCCTTTAAACATTTATAAAACAGTTAAAGCTATACTAAATATTAAATACAATCCCCAAAACCCGGAGTCACTTGTCATGAGCCTTTACATAAAATATATAACTCAAAAGAAAATAAATTCTATAATAGTAAGTAGGAGAGGGAGCAGGATTGCGGACGCATGCAGCGACCTTGCAAACCTCCGAGAATCTCTGGAACAGATAGGCAGCTCGCCCTACCCTAACACCTAACTCTGCACACAAGGTGCAGGGAGTAATGTGAGTACACCAACTCAGTAGTAATGAAAATAAATCAGGTCTGAGCAGCAAGAAACACATAAAATCAATGTTATCAAATCACAAGATGCACAACCTTTTTTTCCAACAACTTCAAACCGAAAGATTTAGTATGAAAATGAAATGAATCATATAGAGGCCCCTCGGGAAAAACATATTTCATAAGCTCAGAGTGAAAGTAGTAAAATCATAAGTAGCTCCTCGGGCATAAGTATGTATCATAATCAGCCCCTCGGGCATGCCTCACAGCTACTCATAATCAGTCGTTCAGCACCTCACAGTTTCTCAGCACCTCACAGTCACTCATGCCTCCCAATCACTCGTCACTCGTTACTCGTCACTCGACACTCTGTGCGCTCACTGGGGGTGTGTGCAGACTCCGGAAGGGCTCCTTCAGCCCAAGCGCTAATATCAAGCCACCTCACGGCATATCATATCCTCACAATCAGGCCCTCAGCCTCACTCATTAGAACCACTCAAAAATCCTCTCGGGCGAATAAGTAAAACAGGGTACTCGACCCAAAATATCATTTTTAAATCTCAAAGTAGTGTAAATCAGGCTGAGTTTTGAAAACAGTAAGCACATTGCGGCTGAGTGAAATCATCAATACATAGTGAGGAAAACATCAGTAAAAATCCCCCAAGAGGTCTAAACAGATCGGCACAAGGCCCCAAACACAGCTTATAGCCCAAATATTTCAACAATCTTTAGAACATAATTTATCATAAGGTTTTGAGTAAAACATGCAACTCATTAGTTGTCGCGAAGAGGACCTAGTCCAATCCAAAAATTAGTGCGAGCCACATACTCATCATCCGACATGTGCGCCATTCTAAAATCAATGAGAAATATGTAGTCTGGGGTTTCATACCCTCAGGACAAGATTTATAACCATTACTTACCCCTACCGGGCCACAACACTAGTCCGCTACGATCTTGCCGCTCAAATTGGCTCCTGATTGCTGCGAATCAAGCCAAAACCAGTTTAACATCATCAATATATACCAAAGGAACACAACCCACTCGAAAACTATCAAATTATACAAGAATCTCGAAATCCGGCCAAACCCGAGCCCCGGGCCCACGCCTCCGAATTTGATAAAATTTGCATCACTAGAATCCTCGTCCTCCCACGATTCTATACATACCAAGAACACTAAAATCGGACCATAATTGCCCACTCAAATCCTCAAAAGATAAATCCAATTTCCATGCACCCTTCTTCCCCAAATTTGGGTTTAATTCCAACAATTTTATGGTTTAGTTACTTAGAAAACAACATATAAACGAGTTATGAGGTTTAAAACCTTACCTCCAAGTGATTCCTTTCAATTTCCTCTTCAAACCCTCTCAAAAGAGCTCCCAACTCGTTCAACAATGGAGGAAAATGAACAATTCTCGCACAAATGGCCTTTTTAAAACATTCTGCCCAGCCATTAAAATTTCCTTAGTGCGATCGTGACTCTAGACACGCGATCGCGATGCATAGACCAGCCACTAAATGCGATCGCAGACCAATACACGCGATCGCATAGAACAACTCTCCACCCCACACACGCGCCTCAGAATCGTCTGCGCGATCGCACCAACATCCACGCGATCGCACTGCCTTACCTGACCAACCTATGCGATAGAAATCCTAACCACGCGATCGCATAGAACAACTCTCCACCCCACACACGCGCCTCAGAATCGTCTGCGCGATCGCACCAACATCCACGCGATCGCACTGCCTTACCTGACCAACCTATGCGATAGAAATCCTAACCACGCGATCGCATAGAAAAAAAATCCTGCCCCACTCTTTTACTCTACGCGATCGCATACATCCTCCCGTGGTCGCGTAGAAGGAAACCAGAACCTCACACCAGCAAATATCTACCCAGTTTTTAAGCCAAGAGTTGGTCCGTTAACCATATGATACACACCTGAGGTCCTCGGGACCTCAACCAAACATACCAACATATCACATAACATCATTCAAACGTATTCGAGCCTTTGAAACACAAAAACAGTGCAACAACACCAAAATCACATCAAATTCAAGCCTATGAACTTTGGAACTTCAAAATTTCGCAAAACTATGTTGAAACCAACAAAAACACCTCCGATTGACCTAAAATTTTGCACACATACCCAAAATGACATTACGGACCTGTTACAACTTCCGGAATTCTATTCTGACCCTGATAGCCTATTTTCCACTGCCAACCGAAAATCGCCAAAAACTATGTTTTGCCAATTCAAGCCTAATTCTACACCGGACATCAAAACTCTATTTCGAACACACTCCTAAGTCCCAATTAACCTAACGAAACCATCTAAGCCATAAAATCTTCATTCCAAGGTCGTTCACCATTAAGTCAACTCTCAGTTGACTTTCTCAACTATTAGGTTACTTGAGAGACTAAATGCCTCAATTCTCACAATGACCACTCCAGACCCAAACCAACTGACCTAACACAACAATTACATGCTAGAAATATATGAAAAATACAGAAATGGGGGAAATGGGGCTAAACTCTAGGAACGACCGGCCGAGTCGTTACAATAACTCGTCAGACCAATTTCCCTTGGCTTTATCTAGCCGCTTCCTCGGGTTGCTGATGATGATTTTATTTGTTGATTCCACTTGAAATTTAGGCACATGATGATATGGTGTTGAAGTGATCCATTTGATTTGCCAGCTTTCGAAGAAATCTGTGATTTGCGAGCCTATGAATTGTGGGCCATTATCACAGACGATCTCCGGTGGTATACCAAAGCAGCATATTATGTTTCTCCATAAGAAGCTTTTTACTTTCGTTTTCTCGTACCTGTTTGAATGCTTCTGCCTCTACCCATTTTGTAAAGTAGTCAGTTAATATAAGTAAAAACGGTACCTGTCCGTTAGCCAGGGAGGAGGTCCTACTATGTCCATACCCCATTTCATAAAGAGCCATGGTGATATAACTGGATGTAGTAATTCTACTGGTCGATGCATGTTATTGGCGAACCTTTGGCACATGTCGCATTTAGATACAAAGTTCTCCGCTTATTCTTCCATCTTGGGCCAATAATACCCAGCTATGATTAATGTTTTTACCAAGGATCTTGCTCTTGTATGATTTCCACAGTGTCCTTTCATGGACTTCATTCATCACAAACTCCATTTGGTTAGGTCTGAGGCATTTACCTAGGGGTCCTCCGAACATCTTGCGATAAAGTGAGTTGCGAATAGGGCAGTACCGTGCAGCTTTGCGGAAAAGTGCTTGAGCTACTTTCCTGTCTTCAGGTACGGTGCCATTCTGCAAAAAATTAAGAATTTTGTTTCTCCAGTCCCAGGTTAAGTTGTTGAAAGTTACCTCATTCCTGTCCTGGTCGATCGTTGAGTGGAATAGATGGACGACAATTGCAT
Source organism: Nicotiana rustica (assembly GCA_005239535.1). NCBI lineage: Eukaryota > Viridiplantae > Streptophyta > Magnoliopsida > Solanales > Solanaceae > Nicotiana > Nicotiana rustica. Next base: position 177,622 of record ML512244.1, on the reverse strand, counting down.
TGTCTTTGTTTGTTACTTATGTGACTACTGCGAGGTTAGCTAATGCATCTGCTTCTGCATTTTCCTCTCTAGGTATATGTATTACCTTCCATGTTTTGAATTGTCTTACGAGCTCTCGTTCTTTTTCAGTATACTAGTGCATTCGAGTCGCTCGAGTGATGTAACTCCCCTGCATCTGATTTACTACCAGTTGGGAGTCACTGCTGATCACGATTTTCTCGATTGAGAGTTCATGTGCGTGTTCAATCCCTGCAATAACAACTTCGTACTCTGCTTTATTGTTACTTATAGGATAACACATGATAGCTTGTAGTGTCTTTTCACCCATGGGTCATATTAAGACTATGCCTAAGACGGAACCTTTTATATTTGAGGAGCCATCGATGAATATGGTCCATAGGCCCGAATTAGCACCGTTAAAAAGTTGTAACTCTTTTTCTACTTCAGTGATAATGCCATTACTAAAGTCAGCAACACAATCAACTAGTATTTGAGACTTAATTGCAGTCCTAGGCTGATAGATTATTTCATGCTCACTTAATTCTATGGCCCCCTTGGCTAATCTTCCTGATAATTCTTGTTTATGGAGAATATTTCTTAAAGGATATGAAGTCAAAACGGTGATTTGGTGACATTGAAAATATGATCATAATTTTCTAGATGTCATTATTAAAGCTAAGGCTAATTTTCCAGATGTGGATATCTAGTTTCAGCATATAGCAAATTTTTACTTACATAGTAGATATGTGATTGCTTACCTTTTTCTTCTCTTACCAGTACTGCATTTACAGCAATTTCTGAAACAACCAGGTAGATGTACAATCTTTCCCCTTCTTTTGGCTTTGAAAGCAGCGGTGGTTTCGATAGATAAATCTTCAGATTCTTGAGGGCTTGCTGACATTCTTCAGTCCATTCGAACTGATTCTGCTTTTTGAGAACTGAGAAGAATTTAAAAAATTTTTCGGGAGACTTAGAAATAAATCTTCCCAAAGCTGCTATTCTCCCTGTTATTCTTTGAACTTCTTTTTTATTTATTAAAATATCAGGTATTTCTTCTATAGCTTTAATTTGAGAAGGTTTACCTCTATTCCTCTGTTCAATACAAGGAAACCCAAACATTTACCTGATTGCACTCCAAAAGCTCATTTTTCTGGAATTAGCTTCATATTATACCTGTGCAAAATATTAAAAGTAGTAGAGAGATGATGGAAATGGTCTTCTGCTTGTGTTGATTTTACCAACATATCATCAATAAAAACTTCCATTGTCTTTCCAATATGTTCTTGGAATATTTTAGTCACTAACCTTTGATAGGTGGCTCCAACATTTTTTAAGCCAAAGGGCATAACTTTATAACAGTAAGTTCCTATGTTTGTAATGAAGGAAGTTTTTTTCTCATATGAGGGATCCATTTTAATTTGATTATAACCAGAATACGCATCTAGAAAGCTTAATAATTCATGACATGCAGTGGCATCAATCATTTGATCTATATGTGGTAATGAGGATGAATTTTTGGGACATGCTTTATTTAAATCAGTATAATCTACACATACCCTCCATTTGCCATTCTTTTTAGGTACCATCACAGTGTTATCTAGCCAGTTAGGGTACTTTACCTCCCGTATCGAACCAATTTTCAAGAGTTTTTGAACTTCTTCATCAATCACTTGGTTCTTGAATGGTCCTTACTTTCTTTTTTTCTGTTTAACAGGTACGAATGATAGATCTTCATTTAGTTTGTGAGTCATCATCTCTGGTGGAATACCTGTCATATCTGAATAGGACCACGCAAAACAGTCTGTATTAGCCTTTAAATAGTCAATTAACGTACCTTTTTCGATCAGGACTCAGCCTTGTGCCTACATACACCTTCCGTTCAGGTTTTTGTTCAAACAATGGAATAGCTTCGAGGTCTTCCGTAGTTGTTTTGATGCGTTCGTCTTCTTCCGATTCGTGAATGACATTGGTCTAGAGTCCACATCTAAATGGTCCAGTGCATCATCCATGGTGACTGAATCCTCCTCCACTCGGGTGTCTCTTTCCATACCTGTTTGAATATTTACTTTTTCGTACCTATTTGGTTAGTAATTTTTTCCATACCTGATTTGCTAGAGACGTCTGTTTTAACGATTTCTCTATCTTCTGGCTCTTCCATCCCTTTTTTGTTATAAAGTTTCACGGAATTTATATTTCTAGAGCTCAGTTGATCACCTCTAATTGTCTGATTCCCCATTCTTAGGGAAATTTTATTACCTCCTGTAAGGTGGATGGTATTGCTTTCATATCATGAATCCACGGCCTTCCCATAATCACATTATAATCCATATCAGTATGAATGACTTGGAATTTAGCGTTTTTAACTACTCCCTCAGCGTAAGCGCTAAGTTCAATCTCTTCTTTGGTTATCACCCTGGAGTTACCAAACCCTGATATCGCTCGTGCCTTTGGGATCACCATATTTTTCATTAGCATATATTTGACGACTCTTAATAAGATGATATTGATTGAACTACCTGGATCAACCAACACTCTTTTAACATTAGTGTCATGAATGAGTATTAGTCCACCAAAATTTGCATCGTCAAATGTTATTTCCTCTTCAGTTGGATCTTCTCGTACCCGCTTTCCGTGGGTAATTGTGACCTTTGATGCTAATTGGCAAAATATTCCGTTTACTTCCTCTCCTCCATGTATCATATTGACGGTTCGCTTTGGAGAAGGAGGCTTTGGGGGATCATGCTTGTTCTTCATATATGCCTGTTTACCTTTATCACTAAACAATTTTGTTAAATAGCCCTGTTTCAATAAATGTTCTATTTCACCTTGTAAAAATCTGCAATCCGCAGTCCTGTGCCTATGATCGTTATGGAATTCACACTAGTGATATGGGTTTCTTCTATTTGAATTTGATCGCATCTCCTTTGGGCCACTCAACCTTGTCCCCCATGTTCCTCAATATTGAGACAAGCTCAGTAGTACTTACATTAAAGGTATGATCCCCAATTCGGGTATTACCTCTAGGTCGTTCATCTCAATCTTTTCTGGATCTAGATGAGGATAAGACTATGTCTCTTCCTGGTGGTCTATAGTCTGACCTGGTGTTTTCGAACCTGGGACGAATATCAAGTCCCGAGGGTCCTAAGTAAGGATCGTACCTATTTTTACCTGATTTTCTATCTGATTCAGGACGTCTTGATCTGGAATGATCTTCATCTCTTGAACGAGCAATGGTATCTTCTTCTATTCTGAGTTTAGTACTATACCTGTTATATATATCGTTCCATGTTGTAGCGGGAAATTCTCTTAGACTTTCCTTAAGCCGTCTCGTTTTTTCTGAGCTTTTATCATTTAGGTTGCTTGCAAATGCCATGGCTGCCCAATTATTAGGCACCCTGGGTAATTGCATTCTTTCTCGTTGAAACCTGTCTACAAACTCACAGAGTGGTTCCGTGTCTCCTTGTTTTATTTTGAATATGTCTTCCATTATTTTCTCAAAATTTTGTGCACCAGAGTGTGCTTTTATAAATGAATCTGCAAGCTCAGCAAAAGAGTCAATAGAATTTTTAGGGAGAAGAGAATACCAGGTTAGGGCTCCTTTGGTAAGTGTTTCCCCAAATTTTTTGACAACGACTGATTCAATCTCTTGTTTTGTTAAGTCGTTGCCTTTTACTACAGTAGTGAAAGTAGTCACATTATCACGTGGGTAAGTTGTTCCATCATATTTGGGAATGTCAGTCATTTTAAACTTCTTGGGTATAGGCAATGGTGCCGCACTTGGCTTCCAAAGTTGTTGAGAATACCTATCAACATCAATGCCTTTGATAATAGACGGTACTCCGGGAATTTGTTCGATGCGATCGTTCTGCTCCTTCATCTGTTTCTGCATAGTTAACAAAAAATTTTGTAATTCAGAATTATTAGTCATACCTAGTCTTGCTCCGAGAGATTGGTTAGTGGTGTCGACCCTTGAAAAATTTACCAATCTAGACTGAGGATTTTCGCCGATGACCTTATTATTTAGAGGTGGTGTCAGTGATGCATGAGGTGCTATTGGTAATCCCCTTGAAAATTCTTCCAAAGCTTCTCCCACGTAGTCTGGAATCATTTGCCTTATTCGATCTTGTTCTATTGTCTGCTCATTATGATTGTGGTTGTTGTCAGATCTTTCTGGGGACGATTCTATTGAAACACGAGGGGTTCCTTGAGGTGATGGAACTGGTGTTCCATTCCTCTGTAGATTGTTGTCGTTAGAGTTCGACATTGTTTTAGAGGATATCAATGAAAAAATGAACAAAGATTATCAGAATTCCCAGTAACAGAACCAATTTGTCTAACCAAAGAATTAGATCCTTTGACCAAAGTTATTTCTAGGATGAACACGGTTTACTGATAATCAAGGAAATAATACTAAATAAGGAGAAACGAGTAATAGACAATATTGCAGAAATATAGAAAAGTAAAGTAGATTGTATTCGAAAATCAGATGTCCATACAAGTTATAGTTCCTTCCTTTATATAGGAGGTTTCTTAATATAACGTTTGGTTCTTTCAATAATTTCTCATTAATGACTAATCATTACATTAATTAGGTTTTATCAAGGGAAACCATAACTGTTATGTGAAGGTTACATAACGGCTGGGATTTTATTGGGGATTCCAGAATCTATCCGTAACTCTGTCTAGGTTCACTCTGACTGTGTCCCTTCCTTGTCTCGATTAGAGCGAGTTTCCCTTGGTCGATGAGCTCTATGGTTTACTGAATCGTGCCTGTTTGTTCCGTACCTCTTCAAAGAATCATATCCAACTGTCGTGTTCTCCTGTGTCTACATAACTGGCTGAGTTGTCAAGGGTTGGCTTATGTGTGAAACTCCTGTTTACCAATATACTCACAACCTGCTAATATGATATATACATCTCCAACTCGCTGGCAATATTGATCCTGATGTTGGGGTGGAGTCCCTCCATAAAGCGACAAACCCTATTGTGGCAACCAAGGCCGGTGCATGTCGGGCTAACTCATTGAAAGAGACTCCATACTCTGACACAGTCATATAACCTTGACGCAACTGCTCAAGCTCCACACGCCATGTATCCCTGGGGCTCTGAGGGACAGACTCTCTAAAAAACATATCCGAGAACTGAGTCCATGTGAGTGAGGCTGCCTCGTCCGGACTACTCAACTCATAAGCACGCCACCACTGATAGGTTGCTACTCTAAGATGGAAAGTGGTAAAAGAAACCCCACTCATCTCCACTACACCCATAGTACGAAGAATACAATGACACTCCTCCAGAAAACCTTGAGCATCATCTGAAGCCAATCCGCTAAAGGTAGGTGGGTGGTACTTCTTGTACCTCTTAAGTTTGAGTTGATCCGCCTTAGAAGTGGTTGTCCTGTCTCGTGCTGAACCGGAGCTACCAGCTGCATAGGAATGAACTATGGAGCCTGATCAACCTGGACCCTCTACTCAGGAGTACGAGCTGTAGGTGTCTGTGCCCCTCCCTCGGCATGAGATGTGGTGGGAGCTAATGGAATCAATCCAGCCCAAGCTAATGAGCTTAAGATCCTCATGAACTAGGCTAGAGTCTCCTGGAGGGCTGGTGCAGCAAGAGGAACCTCCGGTGCCTGCCCTCCAGCTAGAGCTACTGAGGATTCCTATTTCATAGCTCGTGTGGGTGCTCTGGCTGCACCGCGTGGTCGTCCTCTACCTCGGCCCCGACCTCTGGCGGCACTAGCAGGGGGAATGGGTGCTTGGTCGTCATATCTCACGGTACGGGTCCTCACCATATGTGAGAACAACATAATAGAGAATTTTAGAATTTGATGCGAATAACTTGCACGACAAGGAACCAAAAGAAGTATGATTGTTCCTAGCAGTTTCATAGCCTTTCGAACATAAGTACAAACGTCTCCATACCGATCCATGTGACTCTAATAAATCGGATTGTGACTCACAACACCTATGAACCTAGATATCTAATACCAACTTGTCTCAACAAAAATTCTCCCTCCGTGAATCGTCATGACGGCACCTAATCTCTATGACTAGGTAAGCTTAACACTTGCGGAAATGAAAGGACAACATGAAATTTAAGAACTAACAACAACAAATAATTTGATTAAGAAATTGAGATGCCTCTCAGCATATATAATAGTCAACTCTCGAAATATACATAACACTCCCTAGACCCGGAAAACCGTAAGTCACAAGCTTCTACGAAATTCTAACTGTTTTGTACATCAATGTCTGTAAAAATAAGAGAATAATGAACATAGGGGATAGACGGGGACTCCGAGGATCTGCGGGCGCGAGTAGATTTACCTTGAAGTCTCTGATAGAAGCGACTGCAACTAAGAGCGAGGCTGGTAGGAGGAACCTTGATCTGCACACAAAAAACATGTGCAGGAAAGGGCGTGAGTACACTACAACGATACCTAGTAAGTGACAAGCCTATCCTCGGTCGAGTACTGATGAGGTCAGGTTAGGACCCTACTGGTATATATATAATAAAGCAAGTGAGAATGAAATATCGCAGTAAAATAAAGACTCAAATTTAACAAAAATGAAATCATAGAATATAACAACTCGGTACATAAAGATAACAATAGGGGATCTGCCGAGATACCGTCTCATAGTCCTAAACATAAATGTGCAGGGTATCTCCCGAAATACTGTTCCGTAGTCCCAAAGTAAATATTCAAGGCAGGGGGGATCACCCGGAATACCGTTCCATAGTCCCAAAGTAAATATGCAGGGGGATCTCCTGGAATACCATTTCGTAGTCCCAAACGTAAACACATAAAAAGAGGGTATCTCTCGGAATACCGATCCGTATTCCCAAAGTAAATACATAGCTCAAACAATAGAATTCAACAGCTACAACATGAAATCATACAATTTAGACTAAGTACAAGTTAAGGAAAAGAAGGAAAATTTACTAAACATGCTGCACGAAGTTCAGATAAAAATTAAGGCAAGTAGGCATGCTATTCTAATCTAACAGGATACGACACATGTTGATATGACTCAAATAAAAAGGAAACAGGTTATTACTTAGTAGAAATTGGGGTTTTACAACAATTACCTGTGTACGTACTCGTCACATCACGTACACGGTGCTTACATATCAAAACAGTACTAAATCCTGAGGGGAGTTCCCCCCAACAAGGTTAGGCAAGCCACTTACCTCGAACAAAGCTCAATCAATCCGTAACAATGCTCTTTTCGAGAAAATCCGACTCCGAATGAACCATATCCAACCAAAACCAATTACAAAACATAAATATAACTACAAGGAACTAATCAAGCTGCTGAAATCAAAGCTAAAACAAGAAATTGGAAAATGGCCCTTAAAAGTCTCCCTGGGCCCACGTCTCGAAATTGGACAGAAGTCACAAAATATGAACACCAATTCAGTCACGAGTTCACTCGTTCCACAATTATCCAAATTCGATTTCTAAATCCCTATCAAAATCCAAAATTTTGGTTGAAGAACGTTTCCCCACTTTCCCCAAATTTTTCACTCAATTTCCTTAATTTAATGAAGAAAACAACTATGGATTAATGGAATACAACCAAAAACGAGTTAGGATCATTACCCAAAAGCTTCCTTTTAAAATCCCTCAAAATATTGCCTAATTTCGAGCTCTCAAGTCCAAAAATGATGAATGAAATCAAACCCTCGTGCTTAGCCCTTTTTCTGCCACTCAAACCGCACATGCAATCAGATTCCCGCTTCTGTGGTGCTGCTTTTGCGGCAAAGACTCCGCACCTGTGGAGTCTCATTAAACTCCCAAGCATCGCACCTATGCACAACAATCCGCATCTGTGAACGCACTTTTGCGCTCAACCGTCCACTTCTGCGGAATCTTGTCCACCTCAGCTTCTTCGCATATTCCACTTCTGCGATCACCCTTCCGTGGATGCGGCTCCGCTTCTGCGCCTTACGCGTTGCAACTGCGACCACTAGCCAAACTCCTTATGACTACATATGTGATCGCCCACTCTCTTTTGCGAGCTCGCACCTGTGACCAATCACACCGCAGGTGCGATGACACCAGATCAGCCCAGCATCAACTATTTCTCTAAGTCCAAAAGGCATCTGATAATCTGAAACACACCCGAGGCCTCAGGACCTCAACCAAACATACCAACCAATCCTAAAACACCATAAAAACTTATGCGAGCCTTCAAACCACGTCAAATAGTGCTAAAATCATGAATCATCCTCTGATTCAAACTTAAAGAACTCGAAACATCCAAATTCGACAACCGATGCCGAACCCAACCAAACCACGTTCAATTGACCCCAAAGTTTGCATAGAATTCATAACCAACCCTACAGACATGCTCCAACTTACGGAATCGGAATCTGACCCCGATATCAAAAATTCTACTACCGGTCAAAATCTCCAAAAGATCGACTTTCACCATTTTGAACCTAAATGAGTTACAAACCCCCCAAAACCAAAACGAAGCCTCCCGGCGAGTCACAATCATAGAAAATAGATAAGGGGAAAGTAGTTAATAGGGGATCGGGACTATAATTCTCAAGACGACCGGCAGGGTCGTCACAATATCTGTGCATGAGTTTGTATGTCTAAATCTACACTTCCGCAATATTTGGTTTTGTTTTAAAATCTAAATTAAACTATGACTGCAATTTAAAGAATGGAACAAGTAAATTGTGTTTTGTTATTTTTCCAATGATTTAAAAGGCCTAAGGCTATGACCTTCATCTTGGTATTTTCCTAATGGATTGTAAACTTTAAAACATGTTTTATTGGTCGGGGCATATTATAGCTATCAAAATTCAAGTACCTACTCAACCCCTCTCGGTCAGAGAGTGACTTTGCCCAATTTAGTTTTCTCATGTCCAAATGGGTATTGAACAAAATAGTTGATAATAAGCTCGAGTCGGGTTTTACTATCTCTAGGTTCAACCTTTTAATTGGGCTTATCAATATCTCGATTGACCCAATTTATTTCTAGTCAAGCTTTCCTAGACTTTGTCTCTCTTTCTCAAGTAGGGACTATGTCAAATAGTCATGAAATAATATTTGCAACCATTAATTTATCAAATAAAAGCAGGAACAAGGATAGATAATAAACACCAAACCATAAACAAGCAATAAATAAAACAACCATAAGTTTAAACACTAGGCTTGTGTCATAACCCTAGTAAAAATCTAGCTACTCATGCTTAAATTTGAAGAAAAAGAATAAGAAATGATAATAAAACCTGTATTGATAATTAAAATGATGAAATCAATATTCAAAAAGCTCAAAATAGCAAAAAATACTAAAAATAGTAAAAGGAATTGTCTACTGTAGCAACTAATGTTAAAAGTTGACCTAAAAAGGTGAAACTATTCTATTTATACATGGCTTGAATTTTCGAACAAAAATGGTCTTTCAGAGGTTTTGCGGCCACACCATTCCATGAGCGGTCCGCACTTTGGTTCAGCTTGATAGGGTTGGAAGTTTGCGGCCAAATAATTACGAACTGCGTCCGCACTCTCCTCTTTTTGTGATCTGCACAATAATGTCTGCAGCCGGATCTTGTTCTTCTACGATCCGCACAAATGTGTTTGCGGCCGAGTAGCTCTTTTTCCGCGGTCGCATAATAATTGGGTGGTCCGCACTTGTGTTGGATTTGAGGTACAGGTTCTCTGAACTTTTGCTCTGACCCAGCTTCTGCGACTACACAATTCATGTGCGGTCTGCATTTTTCAACATTCTCTGATGGAATTTCTTCACAATCTGCGGCCACAGATAATATTTTGCGGTCGGCACTTTGAGCTTTTGTGCATGTTTTTGTCCTTGAGTTTAGATTACTCCTTTTTTAGTTGGATTTCATCTCGGGAGCTCATCTTCCAATATTCCTGCAATTAAGTACATTTCATCAGTTTTCGGTAACACAATTAGGCGCTTTTGGTCTAAAATGAAAGCTAAAAGGCGCTAATAACCAGTCAAAATCTCCACTTATCAGATATCACCACTATTGCTTTTGAACTAGCTTGTGTGATGGCTAAGTGTGATCCATGTCATGGAAAGTACATGGCTTATAGCCTGATATATCGAGGGGATGTGGTGCCCAAGGATGTGAATGCTGTTGTACCCATTATTAAAACAAGCACAACATTCAGTTTGTTGATTGGTGTCCCACATTCTTTACGTGTGGTATCGATTACCAGACTCCAACTGTTGTTCCCGGAGGTGATTTGGCCAAGGTACAGAGAGTAGTGCGTATATATTTAATTTTTCCAGTATTGTAGAGGTTTTTTCAAGAATCGACAACAAGTTTGATCTGACGTATGCTAGGAGAGACTTTGTTCATTGGTATGTTGGTGAAGGCATGAAGGAATTGAATTTTCTGAAGCACGTGAGGAACTTGCTGTACTTGAGAAAGATTATGAGGAGGTGGATGCCGAGTAAGTGCGGGGTGAAGAGGGTAGTGAAGGAGAAGATTACTGATTGAGAGGAGAGAGTATATGGGATTGATCATTAGCAGTTTTTCTTATTGCCTTTTTTTATGTCAGTATATATGCGGATTTAGCACTGTCCCGGTATTTGTGAAAGCGTATCTTAACTTTGTACATGTACTTTATCACTACTAAAACTTTTCCTGGTTTAATATATGGCATATTTTGAATTATTATGTCCGTGGATATTGAAAAGATTTAGAAAAAATGGATAGGCGTACAATCTTTATCCAGTTATCAGTTTCTTTCCTATGCCCCTACTTCTATAGTTATGCTGTTTAATTTACTCGGCCAAGTCTGTTATCTATGGTAACCATGATGTCCTTGTTTTGGTTGTGATATGTTTGGTGTACGAAAAAAGTCCCACATTAATTGGTGAAACGGTTGGGAGGATATATATAAGGTGTAGACTGTAGAGATCTCTTAATGGTGTGAGACCTTTTACCGTGGGGGGTCACTATAAGGTTAAGGGTGATTTGCTTACGCTGCTGAATAATCTTCACTTTAGCGAGCCCATATAGCTATGGACTTTGGTTATGATGATCGTAATGAGTAATATTATAAAGAAAACTCTCCTCTATTCATAGATGAAGTCCTATCTTAGGGCCTTCGATGCAAATTCTCACATCACCACAGAAAACTTGGTTCTTTCGCGCCTTGATGGCGGAGCGACATACAACCAAAATTCATTCTCATTTTCTCTAGCGAGAAGAAAAAGTCTCTCTTATATAGGCTTCTAAAAAGGCCATTTTCTTCGAGAGAGATTCCCATTCAGCATGTAAGTTTTGTCTCTCTTTCATCTCGAACCAGGCTTGGTGTTTTAAGTTTAAAAAGCCACGAAAATGATGCGCTTGAGTTGCTTTTATATCTTCATATAAAAGGAAATTATGCGTCTCGGCACATAGACTGTGTAAGACCTCTACAACAACGGCTCTGTATTTTTTCAATCTAGTTTTTTCAACTGAGGGAACGTCTTAAATGATGTAAATTTTCAATCACTTGTTATCAGTAATACATTTTGTCAAAATTTACTTGGATGTCGGTAATTTCGGTATTTCCAATTGTGTAAGTGCAGGGGTAGGGCAAGGGTTAGGGGCAGGTCGGTAGGCAAGGGAGGTAAAGGGAACAAGGGTGTCCATTGGCTGAGAATTGGGTCATGAAATATAGGTACATTGACGGGTAAGTCTATAGAGTTGACGAAGACCCTCCAGAAAAGAGGGTCAATATAGCGTGTACCCAAGAGACAAGGTGGGTAGGGTCGAGGGCGAGGTATGCAGACGGGTATAAACTTTAGTACTCAGGAGTTGAGAAGGGTAATAATGGAGTGGGTATCTTGGTGGATAGGGATCTTAGAGAGTTTGTGGTTGAGGTTACCAAGTGAGTGATAGATAAATGATTATTAAGTTGATGGTTGGAGAGTGCACTATAAACATCGTTAGCGCCTACGCGCCGCATGCGGGACTAGATTAGGAGGTTAAACGATTTTTCTAGGACGGGTTAGATGAGATTGTGTGCCAAGTTCTCCCTACTAAGAAGCTATTCATAGGAGGGGATTTCAATGGTCATATTGGTTCGAGCGCAGGTTGTTATGGAGAGGTGCATGGAGGCTTCATATTTGGGGAGAGGAAAGGAGGAGGTACCTCGTTGTTGGACTTTGCTAAGGCTTTTGGGTAGGTGATTGCAAACTCTACCTTTTCAAAGAGGGAGGAGCATTTAGTTACTTTTCAAAATGTGGTGGAAAAGACTCAGATTTACTATCTCCTCATCAAGAGGTATGGCAGAGGGTTGTGCAACGGTTGCAAGGTGATTCCAGATGAGATACTCGCGACGTAGCATAGGCTCTTGGTGGTGGACGTTGGTATTATGTTAAAGAGTATGAAAATGTCTGTTCGAGGAAGACCGACGAGAATGTCACACACTATATTAAGGTAGGAATGATGGAGTGGAGGTTAGCATCTAGAGTTTTGTGTTACAAGAGAGTGCCACTGATACTCAAAGGTAAGTTCTATAAAGCGGTGCTTAGATCGGACATGATGTAAAGGGCTGAGTGTTGGCCTATTAAGAACTCACATATCCAAAAGATGAATTGAAATGAGGATGTTGAGGTTGATATGAGGGGACACCAGGATGTATAAATTAGGAATGATGATATTCAGTAGAAGGTGCACGTGGCTCCCATTGATGATAAGATGCGGGAAGCAACGCTCAGATGGTTCGTGCATGTACAGACGAGGAGCCCAGATGCCTCGATAAGGAGGTGTGAGCGGCTGGTTGTGGAGGGCAGGAGAAGAGGTAGAGGGCGTCCAAAGAAGTATTTGGGAGAGGTGATCAGGCAGAACATGATGAGTGTTCACATTTTCCAGGACATGGCACTTGATAGGAAGATGTGGAGGTCGAGTATTAGGGTTGTAGGTTAGGAGGTAGTTGAGTCATGCCTTACTTCGTACAATTGTGAGTATAGTATGGTAGGGTTTTTGTCTAAGTTCCCGAGTGGAAATGTCGTGGCTTACTATGTCGCTTTCCGTTCCCAGACTTATTGAATAGCTATCGCTTTTTCTTTGCATCTTTCTTCTGGATTTCATGTTGTTCCTATTTTTCTTATGGTTTCTTTGGTGATACTGATATTGTATCCTTTTGTATTTTTTCTCTCTTGAGCCGAGGGTCTTTCGAAAATAGCCTCTCTACCCCTTCGGGGTAGGAGTAAAGTCTGCATACACACTTCCCCCCAGATCCCACTAGTGGGATTTACTAGGTTGTTGTTGTTTGTTTGTTTGTAAAGTAATCACAAACTTCCTAAAATGGAAAAATGTAATGTCTACAGCAGCTCAGACTTCAAAACTTGACCTACAAATATGAAACTCATCTATTTATAGTGGCCCAAAATTCGCTGACAAAAATTTCCCTAGGGAGGTTCTGCGGCCGCACAATTCTTGATTACGACTGCGAAGCATCTTTTGCGGCCGCACTTCAGTAAGGCTTTAGGAATTGGTCTTTTGCAAACTTTATGAACTTTGAATTATTTGTCAGTGCAAACCTTATTTTGCGGCCGCACAATTCGTGTGCGGTCTGCATGTGGTACAAATTCCTGATGGGCTTTATTACTTGATCTGCGGCCGTAGATGGAATTCTGCAGTCCATACTTTCTTTTGTGGTCGCATAGATCCTTCCACAGACCGCAATTCTTAAGTATTGTGCCCTTTCTTGCCATGTGATTTGGAACACTCCTTTTTGAGTCGGATTTCATCATGGGAGACCAGACATCCAACATTCTTGCAATTTTCACACTTTCGTTAGTTTCATAACATAAATTAATACTTTTGGACTAAAACAAAAGAAAAGTTGTGCTAATAAGTAGTCAAAATACGCACTTATCAACTCCCCAAACTTAAGTCGTTGCTTGTCTCAAGCAAATAAATTAGTTCCCACCTCCTAGAGTTAAGGGTCATTGCAGCGAGTCAAATGTGAGACAGTCACACATCTGTTGAGACCAATAATTACCCACACTACTCATGCATTATCAACAAGGTGACAAGTCAAATAGTCATGCACATATAAATCTAATGTGACATTTGAGCTTCAAGAATTGTCTTTACTCATCAAGGACTCTTGTTCTATCATGTAGATCATGAGGGACTCAAAACTCTTCCTCCTCTACTTTCCATTTGCCAAGCTCACTAAATAAATTAGCACTCATATTAAGAATCATGAAAGACTCACTCGTCTCTCACAAGAGAATGTCACAAGTACGTCTTCAAGCACTATAGGCTTGCCCCTCATGTAGCTCGCCACTAATGTAAGCTCACTCGGTTTGAAATCAAGTAGGACTTCTTTAGGATTGTAGTGAAGGCTTTTGGATTAGAGTAGGATACAATATGAGTAAGTGGTTACACCTTTCATTAAGCACTCAACACTTTCATTTCTTTACTCACAAACCACTCGATGATTACCAAAATCAACTCAACAGTCACAAAGTCACTAACTAGAGCTATTTCTTTCAAAACCTTGTCTCTAACCATAAGCACGTAGTTAAGTGTGTTGGTACCAAATAAAGCTAGATTAATTCTGCTAGAATAACTTGATTAGGTCTTTTTATCCATTACTACTACTATTAATACCTAAACATAAAAAGAACATACTAATTCCCTTAAAAGGTTATCACACCATCCATCGTTGGGACAAGTCACTTGGTTCACACAACAACTACCTTTGGAAAGAACTGTGGCATTAAGAAAACCAAAAGCTTATTGTCTACTAAAGCATAAAAAAGAAGCTACTTAACAAAACGAGAACTAAATAAAGAAGATAAAAAATCTAATAATCATAAACAAAAATAAAGAAGCTAATGAGCAACAACTACTAAAATAGAATAAACATACATAATAAGAGAGAGAAGATAGATAAATAAAAATGAGAAAAGAATGAGTATCATCAAATTATTACAGACCAAATGTATC
>ML512244.1:146822-162107 GCA_005239535.1 Nicotiana rustica | reverse complement strand
TCCATCCCCGAATAAAAGTTAGCATTGTTCCCAATGCTTAGCAAAATAAGAGTAAAAGAGGAAATGATGAAGAAAACTCCCTATGAATCCTTGGACATCTCAGTGTCCCCAGCAATGTCATCTCCCTCAAGATTAGCAAATTGAATCTCATCATCATAAAATTTAAGCATTGCTGGGTTGGCGAACATCTCACGCACTGCCACAACAGTGTCGGCAGCAAGGTCTGGCTCATCACACTGGACAGCTGGTGCTATCGATAAAGATAGTGATGAATGATCTGGAGCAGACTAGTGTGGGTCGAGCAGCATATCAAAAGGAAGATCTCCAGCTGTATCAAGTTTACTTACATCCTGCCAGAGCTTGTCCACTTATTTCTTGCTGACCTGGGACTTCCTCATCTTCTTACTTCCCTACCCAGCTCCTCAATTACTAACCCGTTATCCATGATCGTCTTTTGGTTCTCTAGAATCTTCTTCAGTGACTTATCAATGTCAGAAGGAGCTTGTGATGCCTGTGAAGTAGGTTGCGCTGCAACAGTACTAGACAATTCAGACAACATTGCAGTAGTTGTTTGCATCCAGCTGTTGAGACTCGCCAATGTCTGGGAGACTCATAGCGCAGATAGAGGGGATGTATGTAACGACCCGACAGGTTGTTTTGCGTATCAGGACCCCGTTACCATAAATGAAACTTCCCGTAGTGGCTTATTATCATTTATGACTTGCGGGGAGGGGTGGTCCGGGATTCGGAAGCGTTTAGAGTGGTATAGGAACTCTTGGTTCATTAATGTTGGCCTTTAAGGACAAGATTGACTTCGGCCAAAATTTTGGGCAAACGACCTGGGAATCAAGTTTTGACGATTCCAGAAGCTTCGTATGATGATTTTGCACATGGGCGTATGTTCGGAATGGGTTTTGGATGACCCGATGGCGTTTCAGTGCCCAATATCGAAATTAGAGTTTCCTTAAGTTTGAAATTTGGTCTGGAACGTGCTTTTGTGTTAGCAAGGTCCGAATGGAATTCCGAGATTGGGAATAGTTCCTTTATGTCATTTATGACTTGCCTACAAAATTTGGTGTCATTCCGAGTAGTATAGGTCCGTTCGGCGCATTGTTAGCGAATTCAAGAAACTTAAAGTTCCTAAGTTTGGTTCTAGGGGGTTTTAGGTGTGATTTTGAGTTTTATCATTTTTGCGGGTGTTCCGAAGGCTCGAGCGAGTCCGTATTATGATTTGGGACTTGTTGGTATATTTGGACGGGGGCTCGGGTGGGCCTAGGTGCCTCTCGGGCACCAAACAAGGCCAAAAACCAGCTGAAGCAGTTGATGGTGCACCAGGGGCCCGGGGTGTATTTTTGAGATTTTCCAAAGTAGGTTCAAATAACTACTTAATTAGGTAAATTCCATACTTTTGAGCATAGATTAATTCATGTATACAATATTTGACTAGTTCCGAGTCCTTGAGAGGCGAGTTTGGAGGTTCGGGCGCGTTCTTGACCTTGAAAGTAGGATTCTACACGAGGTGAGTCTCCTTTGTAACCTTGTATGAGAGAACTGTCCCCATAGGTGATTATAAATAATTGCATGTCCTTATTTGTGGGGGCTACGCACGCACGAAGTGACGAGATTCCGTGCGTAGCTACTACTATGTTATGTTGGGTAGTTCTAGGACTCACAAGCATGCTTATATGTGCCTTACATGTATTCCTAAATGCATTTTGAGTTTCTTATAATCCTTGAATTGGCATGAGATATTAGGAAGTTATGTTCCATATTATATTTCTTAAGTTCTTGCTTTAAAGTATAATCTACGTTAACTCCTTAAATATTGAAAATCTTGTGTATGTATGCGGCACCCGAGTCACATGTATGATTCGTGAGCAGAATAGCCCTGCTATTATGTCAACCGCGTCGCATCTTCGATTCATGAGCGGGGTAACATATGCATCTATTGTTCGAGCCGTTGGACCCTCAGCAGTGCACATTTATTTTCATGACGCTTCGGCCGTACTCTTTCGGCCTTTTATGTGCTATGTAATTTACTGGGAATTTGTTGTAATTGTATAAACTGATTCATGTGAAAAAGAGAATTTAGTACATTATATGCTAGTGAAATTTGACATGAAAAGGTAATAACAACTATACTTGATATTTTGTGTCTTTGTGATTACTACGACTGTTATGCCTTACTTGTTCTTATTAAATTATGTTATTTAAAAATTTTGACCCTAGTAAGTATCACGTCTACCTCTCGTCACTACTTCTTCGAGATTAGGAGGGATACTCACTGGGTACATATTTGTTTATGTACTCATGATACGTTTCTGTACTTAATTGTATAGACTCTGAGGGAGGTGCATCTGGGCATTTATCCGCAGTTCGTCCCTGACGTATACTTGGCGTGGACTTCTCGGTAAGTTGTTTTCCCTGACGTATCTCTCTGCAG
This sequence comes from Nicotiana rustica, assembly GCA_005239535.1. NCBI lineage: Eukaryota > Viridiplantae > Streptophyta > Magnoliopsida > Solanales > Solanaceae > Nicotiana > Nicotiana rustica. The sequence goes on along the minus strand of ML512244.1, from coordinate 159,664 downwards.
CGGAGTTCCTCTTTTCTGTTTCTATGTCTGTATTACTTTTCTTCAAATAGTAGGGCAAACTTGTATTTTCTTTTGGATACTCATTTCTATTAGATGCTCGTAGACCTGTGACGCAGTTCCTGGCTTACCCACGTTGTGGATATTCTATTCTTTTGGGTTTTAATTATCAGCGGTGATTACTATATTTATTGCTCAATTTGGTCGTCTAAGTCGCTAATTTACGTCCAATTTATGCTTTTCAAAGAAAACCTCTTAAGTATGGTGAATTGTTTTATAAATTAAAAATGGATCACTAGTAAATTAAAGTTGGCTTGCCTGATATCGAAGTTGGGCGCCATCGCAACCTAAATTGGGATTTGGGTCGTGACAACATTGTATCAGAGCTCTAGTTTCACGTAGGTCTCACAAGTTACGGACAAACCTAATAGAGTCTTTTGATCGATACGGAGACTTCTGTATTTATCTTCGGGAGGCTATAGGGTGTTAGGAAACCTCTTTTTATTCATGTTCTATCGTGCATCCGATGGTTTAGTAAATCTTGTTCTTCTATTCTCTCACACATGGTTAGGACATGCGCGACTGACGTTCTAGACCCAGGAGATGCCGTTACCCCCACCGCCCGAGGCCGTGGCGGAGGCCGGGGAGGGCACCGGCCCGAGGTAGGGGACGAGGGCGTCCTAGAGCTGTTCTAGTAGAAAATCCAGTAGATCCGGCAGAGGATCTTATCACAAGGCAGCAGAGCGAAGTGCCCTCACCAGATCCTGTCCTAGTAGACTTTGTGACAGCGCCAGGCTTCCAGGAGGTCATGGGTGGTATGATGTGGTTCATGGAGACTATGACTCAGGCTGGTTTATTTCCAGCGGATACTACCACATCTCAGGCGGGAGGGGGAGCCCAGACCCCTACCGCCTAGGCCACAGGGGATGCGACGGCGGTATATCAGACTCCGGGTACACTGCCCGTGGGTGGATCCGACCGGTAGCAGCATCACCTGAGGTCAGACCAGCCGCGGATGGCAATCTGCAGAAGTTGCTGGATAGTTGGACCCGATTGCACCCTCCTATCTTTGGAGGTGAGAAGGGAGAGGATGCCCATGACTTCATTGATAGGTGTATGGACAGACTGCACAACATGAAGATACTGTAGTCCCATGGAGTGGACTTATACTTTTCAGCTTGAGGGCAGGGCCCGCAGATGGTAGCAGTCATATGTCCTAGGTAGACCGGAAGGTTCCCCTTCCATCACGTGGGAGCAATTCACTCACTTGTTCCTGGGAAAGTATATCCCACCCTTCGAGAGGGAAGAGCTGCGATATCAGTTTGAGCAACTGGAGCAGGGACAAATGTCAGTGACAGACTATGAGGCCAGGTTTTCTGAGTTGTCTCGTCATGCCCTTATGATACTTCCTACTGATGCTGAGAGAGTGCGGGGATTTGTAGCTGGGCTTCACTCAGGTATTAGGGCCAACATGGCACGAGAGGTGGACGTGGGGACTCACTATCAGCTTGTGGTCGAGATAGCTCGCCCGATTGAGGTTATCGTTCGAGGGGCAGAGAGCAGAGTCATCAGGATAAAAGAGCTAGATTTTCAAGAGATTTCAGAGGTGCACCACCTAGGGGTATAGGTTAGTTCGGTAGAGGCCAGCCTAGCAGGCCTCCATATTCAGCTCCTCCACTACCTCCCTGTGGTGCTCCAATGAGGACCTATTTAAGCGCCATGCCAGAGAGTTCCTACCGTCCACCAGCCATTCAGGGTTCCTCTGGTGGGTGTTCCGGTCATCAGGGATCTTCTAGTCCTTACTTCAGTGCCATGATGGAGGGTTCTCACTGTCCCCTAGCTATCCAGGGTCCTTCTTTAGGCCAACAGGCCATGCCACCGGTGAGATGTTATGAGTGTGGGGATCCAGGTCATATGAGGAGGACTTTTCCCAGGCTTCGGCGCAAATTCGTTCAGCAGGGCTATCAGCCTACAATTTCAGCACCGGCGATTCGTCCACCCAGAGGTGGATGGAAGACTGGTAAAGGTCGTCCCAGAGGTTGAGGCCAGGTAGGAGGAGCTCTGCCGGTCCCTATTCATTCCTGCGGAGGTCAGTCATCTGGTGCTCCAGCCATATTCTATGCCATGTCGGCCTAATCAGATGCAGTGGCCTTAGATGCCGTGATCAAAGATACTATTTCAGTATGTGGTAGAGATGCATCAGTGTTATTTGATCCAGGATCCATCTATTCATATGTGACAACCTTATTTGCTTGTTTCATGGATGTTCCTCACGAGTCCTTGCGTACTCTTATTTATGTGTCCACTCCCGTGGGTGATTATGTGGTTGTAGACTGGACTTATCAGTCCTGTGTGATTTAATTTTGTGGGTTCGAGACCAGCGCGGACCTTATATTGCTCGACATGGTTGATTTTGAGGTTTTTTTAGGCATGGATTTGTTATCTCCTTATCATGCCGTGCTAGATTGCCATGCCAAGACATTACCTTAGCCATGCCCGAGCTGCCTAGGTTGAAGTGGATAGGTTCCTCAGTTACTGCAGCCAGCCATGTTGTTTAATTCTTGAAGTCTCGACATATGGTCGATAAGGGTTGTCTGGCCTATCTTGCTTATGTGTGGGACACCACTGCCGAGTCTCCGACTATTGATTCGGTACCAGTTGTTCGAGAGTTTGCTGATGTACTTCCTTCAGACCTTCCAGGCATGCCTCCGGATCGTGATATTGATTTCTGCATTAATTTAGCTCTAGGCACCCAACCAATATATATTCCTCCATACTGTATGTCTCCGAAAGAGTTGAAGGAGCAACTTGAGGAGTTGTTAGCTAAAGGATTTATCAGGCCGAGTGTATCGCCGTGGGGTGCCCCAATTTTATTTGTGAAGAAGAAGGATGGGAATATGTGGATGTGTATTGACTACCGCCAGTTGAGCAAGGTCACCATTAAGAAAAATGATCCTTTGCCGCGCATCGATGATTTGTTTGACCAGTTGCAGGGTGCCCGGGTGTTTTATAAGATTGATTTGAGATCGGGATATCATCAATTGAGGATTCGGACCTCAGATGTTCCGTAGACTGCTTTTCGTACGAGATATGGCCATTATGAGTTCCTGGTGATGTCCTTTGGCTTGACTAATGCCCCATCATCATTTATGGACTTGATGAACATGGTGTTCAGGCTGTACATTGATTCTTTTGTCATCGTCCTCATTGATGACATTCTGATTTACTCACGTAGCATGGGAGAGCACGAGCAGCATTTGAGAGTTGTGCTCTAGACTTTGCGAGAACAGAAGCTATATGTTAAGTTCTCTATGTGTGAGTTTTGGTTGGATTCAGTAGCATTCTTGGGACGTGTGGTATCCGGAGAGGGTATCAAGGTTGATCGTAGGAAGATTAAGGTAGTTCAGAGTTGGCCACGTCCTACTTCAGCTATAGAGATCAAGATTTTCTTGGGTCTAGCATGCTACTATCGGCGATTTGTGGAGGGCTTTTCATCCATTCCAGCCCCACTGACTAGATTGACTCAGAATAATTCCCCATTCCGATGGTTCGACGAGTGTGAGACGATCTTTCAGAAGTTCAAGACAGCATTGACCTCAACACCAGCCCTGGTATTGTCTTCCAATTCTGGGATGTATACAGTATATTGCGATGCTTCACGCGTTGGCTTAGGGTGTGTCTTGATGCAGAAAGGGAGAGTTATTGCTTATGCTTCGCGCTAGCTGAAGGTTCATGAGAAGAATTATCCTGTGCATGATTTGGAGTTGGCGGCGATTGTTCATGCTCTTAAGATTTGGAGGCACTATTTTTATGGGGTGTCCTGTGAGGTTTATACGGATCACCGCAACTTACAACACTTGTTCAAATAGAGGGATCTTAATTTGAGGGAGCTTAGGTGTCTTGAGTTGCTGAAGGATTATGACATCACCATTCTTTATCATCCGGGCGAGGCGAATGTGGTAGCAGATGCTTTGAGTAGGAAGGTGGAGAATATGGATAGCTTGGCTTATATTGTAGCATAGGAGAGACCTGTAGCCTTGGACATTCAGTCCTTGACTAATCGCCTGGTGAGATTAGACCTTTCCAAGCCTCGTCGAGTTCTAGCACATGTGGTTGCTCCGTCTTCGTTATTGGGTGAAATTAAGGCTCGGCAATTTGATGATCCGTGCTTGGCAGAGCTTCAGGAGACAGTGGTTCAGGGTGGTGCCAAGGAGGTTACTATTGGCGAGGATGGTGTTCTGATACTTCAGGGCTGTTTATGTCTTCTTAATGTTTATGGCCTAAGGGAGAGGATTTTAGAGGAGGCACGCAGTTCTCGGTATTCTGTCCATCCTGGTGCTACAACCATGTATCGTGATTTGAAGCAGCACTACTGGTGGAGACATATGAAGAAGGACATTGTGGAGTTTGTTGCAAGGTGTCTTAATTTCCAGCATGTTAAATGTGATCACCAGAGGCCAGGAGGCCTACTTCAGCAGATGCCCATTCTTAAGTGGAAGTGGGAGCGCATCACTATGGACTTCGTGGTTGGGTTGCCTCGGACTTTGCGTAAGGTTGATGCGGTTTGGGTCATTATGGATAGATTGACCAAATTGGTGCATTTCATTCCAGTGGCTACTACTTATACTTCTGAGAGGTTGGCCCATATCTACATTCGGGAGATAGTCTGGTTGCATGGTGTGCTGGTGTCCATTATATAAGATAGAGGTCCTCAGTTCACCTCGCACTTCTGGAGAGCGTTGCATAACGAGATGGGTACCCAGATAGATATCAGTACAGCATTTCACCCTCAGACTGATGGTCACTCGGAGCGTACGGTTCAGATATTGGAGGACATGCTCAAGGCATGTGTGATTGACTCTAGACGGCAGTGGGACCGGTTCTTGACTTTTGCCGAGTTTGCTTACAATAATAGTTACAAGTCCAGCATCGAGATGGCTCCATTTGAGGCTTTGTATGGTCATCGATGTCGTTTTCCTTTCGGGTAGTTTGAGCCTGGCGAGGCTAAGTTATATGGCACTGACCTGGTGAACGATGCTTTGGAGAATGTTAAGTTGATTCAGGAGAGGCTCCGCACGGCACAGTCCAGACAGAAGAGTTACATGGATCAGAAGGCGTGTGATGTATCATTTATGGAGGGAGATAGGGTTCTATTGAAAGTCTCGCCGATGAAGGGTATTATGAGGTTTGGGAAGGAGGGAAAGCTGAGTCCGATGTTTATAGGTCCTTTTGAAGTATTGAGGCGAGTTGAAGGAGTTGCTTATGAGCTTGCTTTACCTCCCAGTTTATCAGGAGTTCATCCGGTCTTTCATGTATCCATGCTCCGGAGGTACCACGCCGACTTCTCTCAAGTGGTTGATTTCAGCACTATTCAGTTGGATGGGAAGTTGGGCTACGAGGAGGAGCGAGTTGCTATTATTGACAGGCAGGATCGCTAGTTGAGATCCAAGAGAGTTTCTGCCGTAAAGGTCTAGTGGAGGGGCCAACCAGTCGAGGAGGCGACCTGGAAGTCCGAGGAGTACATGCGGAGCAGATATCCACATTTATTCACCACTTCAGGTATGATTCTAGACACGTTCGATGACGAACATTGGTTTAAGAGGTGGAGAATGTAACGACCCGACTGATCGTTTTGGGTACCACGACCCCGTTCCCCTAAATGAGACTTCCCGTAGCGGCATATTATGATTTATCACTTGCGGGGACAGGTGGTTCGGGATTCGAAAGCGTTTAGAGTGGTATAGGAACACTTGGTTCCATAAGGTTGGCCTTTAAGGCCAAGATTGACTTCGGTCAACATTTGGAGTAAACGACCTCGAAATTGAGTTTTAACGATTTTGGCAGCTTCGTATGATGATTCTGGACTTGGGCGTATATTCGAATGGGTTTTGGATTACCCAGGGGCGTTTCGGTGCCCAATATCGAATTTAGAGTTTCCTTAAGTTTGAAATTTGGTTTGGAACGTGTTTTTGTGTTATCGAGGTCCTAACAAAATTTCGAGATCGGGAATAGTTCTGTTATGTCATTTATGACTTGCCTGCAAAATTTGGTGTCATTCCGAGTAGTATAGGTCGGTTCGGCGCATTGTTAGCGAATTCAAGAAACTTAAAGTTCCTAAGTTTGGTTCTAGGGGTTTTGAGGTGTGATTTTGAGTTTTAGCGTTTGTGGTGTTCCGAAAGCGCGAGCGAGTCCGTATTATGATGTGGGACTTGTTGGTATATTTGGATGGGGGATCAGGTGGGCCAGTTGCCTCTCGGCCAGAAAACGAGGCCAAAAATCAGCTGAAGCAGTTGCTGGTGCACCTGATCTGGTGTGACCGCAGGTGTGGTTGCCCAGTCGCAGGTGCGATATCGCTCCTGTGGTTCCAGCCTCGCAAGTGCGAGCCTCAGGTGGGCTGCCCAGCTCTCGAGGTGCTGGCCTTCCCCACAGGTGTGAAGTCGCAGGTGCGGACTCCTGCCCGCAGGTGCGAGCCCAGGCCTTAGTCCCATTTTCCGCAGGTGCAGTTCTTGAGTCGCAGGTGCAGACCCACTAAAGGCAGTGTGTTCTTTTAAACACGGGAAATGTTCATTTTATCCATTTTTCTTCCACCATTGTCGACTTAGGGAGCTTTGGAAAGGGCCAATCCACCTAGCTACTGAAAGGTAAGTGATTTCTACTGTAATATTAGTTTAATACATGAAATACTAGGTATATTAACCTCCTAATTACTGAAAAATAAACGGTTATAGTAAAAACCTAGGGATTTATGAAATTTGGAGGATTCTAAACTAGATACGAAATCATACAAAAATCATACATTAATGACCCTTAGGGTATGGGTAAGTGTTTCTTCAATTATTTCTGGAGTCCCAGCATGTAGGCCCGGAGTGTATTTTTAGGATTTTCCAAAGTAGGTTAATATAACTACTTAATTAGGTAAATTTCATACTTTTGACCATAGATTAATTCATGTATACAATATTTGATTTGTTCCGAGTGCTTGAGAGGCGAGTTTGGAGGTTCGGGCGCGTTCTTGACCCGAAAAGTAGGATTCTACACGAGGTGAGTCTTCTTTCTAACCTTGTAAGAGGGAATTGTCCCCATAGGTGATTATAATAATTTCATGTCCTTATTTGCGGGGGATACGCACGCACGAAGTGACGAGAGTATTAGGACTCACAAGTATGCTTATAATCTCTAGTACTCACAAGCATGCTTATATGTGCCTTACATGTATCCCTAAATGCATTTTGAGTTGCTTATTATGCTTGAATTGGCATGAGAATATTAGGAAGTTATGTTCCATATTATATTGGTTAAGTTCTTGCTTTAAAGTATAATCTTTGTTACTCTTTAAATATTGAAAATTTTATGTATGTATGTGGCACCCGCGTCACATGTATGATTTGTGAGCGGGAAATCAATACTATAATGTCAATCGCGTTGCATGTTCGATTTGCGAGCGGGGTAATAGATGCATATATGGTTCGAGCTGTTCGACCCTCGGCAGTGCACATTTATTTTCGCGACGCTTCGGCCGTACGCTTTTGGACTATTATGTGCTATATAATTTACCGGGAGTTTGTTGTAATTGTATAAACTATTTCATGTGAAAAGGGGAATTTAGTACAGTATATGATAGTGAAATTTGAAATGCAAAGGTAATTACAGCTATATTTGATATTTTATATCTTTGTGATTACTACGACTGTTATGCCTGCCTAGTTCCTATTAAATTATGTTATTAAAAAATGTTGACCCTAGTAAGTATCACGTCTACCTCTCGTCACTACTTCTTCGAGATTAGGAGGGATACTCACTGGGTACATATCTGTTTATGTATTCATGCTACGCTTTTGTACTTAATTGTACAGACTCTGTGGGAGGTGCATCTGGGCATTTATCCGTAGCTCGTCCCTGACGTATACTTGGCATGGACTTCTCGGTAAGCTTCTTTCTCTGACATGTCTCTGTGGAAGCACCTTGGAGTTCCTCTTTTCTTTTGCTATGTCTGTATTACTTTTCTTTAGACAGTAGGGAAAAATTGTATTTTCTTTTGGATACTCGTTTCTATTAGATGCCCGTAGACCTGTGACGCCAGTTCCTGGCATGCCCACGTAGTGGATATTCTATTCTTTTGGGTTCTAATTATCGGTGGTGATTACTATATTTATTGCACACTTTGGTCGTCTAAGTCACTAATTTACTTCAAAATTATGCTTTTGAAAAAAAACCTCTTAAGTATGGTGCATTGTTTTATAAATTAAAAAGGGATCACTAGTAAATTAAAGTTGGCTTGCCTGACATTGAAGTTGGACGCCATCGCGATCTAAATTGAGATTTGGGTCGTGATACGGTGGGAATGGGAACTGGCTTGAGAGCTGTAGAATGAACTGTGGTAGGGATGTGGTAGGAGCTGTGGATGATGGCGGAGGCATAACTGTGGCAATGGCGGAAGGACCAGCCGAGGTGGATCGAATATCAGTTGTCTCAATGATTACCACTGCTGGCTCGTCAAACTGGTATATGGTGGTAGGAGGCTGCACTTTCTTCTTTGCATTGCTCGTATGAATCTGTGAATACCAATCGAAAGGATTCATCGGCTTCACCTTTGCGTCAAATCTCTCGAATCTACCTTTGCATCAGTGAGGTACTCTGTAATGGTGTTGGGATAAGGGTAAGCAGAGCTATCCTGCCGTGCTATCAATGAATTGTTGGTCGACATCACGACACCCACATTTATTGGGTACCTGACCATGGTGAAAGCCACAAGGACTGCCTGAGGAATGGGAAGGAGAGTCTCATTCTGGCACGGATCCAGTCTGCAGCAGACAAAGGTTTTCCACCCCATCACCTCAAAACTTAGAGTGCTCCGGTGGATGGGAACCCCAGCAGTGATCCATGGTGGTGGTGGCCCCAATGGTTCTAGGATCTCAGGTAACAACATTCGATCTTCCTCCTTCATGGAACATTTCTCCAGATACTCCTTCGGCTCAACATCCTCAAAACCCAACTACTCATTTAGTGTATGCTGATCAAATCTCACCTTGAGATTACGTTCTTTTGTCACCTTCGTCCCTTTCCTTATATGAGCTACATTGGCATATAATGCACGGTCGAGGTATTATTTGGCATAATCTACCCTCTCGGTGAACCACATACACCCATTTTGTTCCTTGAACTATCTTAATATAGCTGGGTTGTACTTCTCCAAATCCTTCAGTAGAAACTCTCGCTCAAGAGTTAGCGACCTCAGTGGCCACCACATACAGAAACTGGTGAAGGCAGCTATGCTAACAAAAAAATCCTCCCAAACCTCTTTCTTCTTCGATATTGCAAGTGCTAGAGTTGTAGCATCTCCCCCTCTACCATCATCGGGGGTATCATGTGTAACCTTTGCCTTAGGTACTGGTGAAGCCGATGGCTCAGAAGCCCGACTAACACTCTCTGATCCCTCGGAGGTGTTGTCAGATGAAGATGGCTCATCCTTGAGGTGGTATCTCTCATGCGACCTCAACTGTGTGGCCGTTTTCTCCTCCTGTACAGATCCTGAGTTTCCCTCTGACACGCCCCTAGATGGGACAAAGGAAAGGTCTGCACCTCACCCTCTAAAGGTTGTTTTTTTTTCAAACCATCTTGGGTTGGCCAAGGGGTAAGGCACTTTTTCCTCGACCCCGAGAAGATTCACCTATGCCTGAACAAGTGCTGCAAACTCCGGTGATCAATGTAGATCTCACAAGGAACACCGTACAAATAATGACGCCAAATCTTTAGGGTGTGACTAATAGCTGCTAACTTGAGATCATGGATAGTATAATTCTTCTCATGTACCTTCAACTGTCTAGACACGTAGGCAATCAACCTACCGTCCTGCATCAATACTGCTCCAAGGAATATCCTCGAGGCATCACAATAGACAGTGTAGGACCCGAACCTGTAGGCGATACTAATATTGGGGCTGTAGTCAAAGTTGTATTGAGCTTCTGAAAGCTCTCCTCACACTCCTTAGTCAACCTGAACGGAGCACCCTTCTGGGTCAGCCTGGTCATAGGTGCTGTAATAGATGAAAATCCCTCTACAAAGCGACTGTAGTACTCTTCCAAACCAAGGGAACTGCAGATCTCCGTAGATGATGACGGTCTAGAACAACTTTGCAATTCCTCCACCTTCTTTGGATCTACCTTGATCCCATCACAAGACACTGCCTGGCCCAAGAATTCCACTGAATCAAGCAAGAATTCACACTTAGAGAATATTGCATACAGTCTTTTCTCCCTTAAAGTCTGAAGCACTGTTCTAAGGTGCCGCTCATGATCTTCCCGAGACCAGGAATATACTAGGATGTCGTCAAAAAACACAATGACGAAGGAATCAAGATACACACTGTGCATCAAATGCATAAAGGCTGCTAGGGCATTGGTCAGCACGAATGACATGAAAAGAAACTCATATTGACCATATCTAGTTCTGAAAGCTATCTTCGGGATGTCCAGATCCTAAATCTTCAACTAAGGATAGCCAGAATGCAAGTCAATCTTGGAAAACACCCTGGAACCCTATAACTGATCAAACAAATCATCGATGTGAGGCAAACGATACATGTTCTTCATTGTAACCTTGTTCAACTACCGGTAATCAATACACATACGCATAGAACCATCCTTTTTCTTCACAAATAAGACCGGAGAACCCCAAGGTGGTACACTGGGCCTGAAGAAACCCTTATCAAGCAACTCATGCAACTACTCCTTACACTCATTTAAATCAGGAGGAGCCATACGGTAAAAAAATATAGATATGTTCTGAGTGCCCGGCAACAAATCAATGTCGAAATCTGGCCAAATACATATCACACCCCTTCTCAACCATTCGTGAGCCTTAAGAAATGAAATGACCATGTGGGGAGTATACTTTAAGGTACCTCTCCACTATAATCTCGGCAAGCCTAGCATAGCCACAGTCACGGTCTTAGCGTGACAATCAAGAATAGCATAATGGGGAGACAACCAGTCCATGCCCAAGATAACATCAAAATCTACCATACTAAGTAATAGCAAATCAGCTTTGGTGTCAAAACCCCGAAAATTAATCAAACACAATAGATATATGTTGTCCACAACGAGAGAATCTCCTAAAAAAATAGATACATAAATAATGGAACTCAATGAATCCTGAGTTATCCCCAAATGTGGAGCAAAATAAGAAGACATATACAAATATGTAGAGCCTTGGTCAAATAATATTGATGCATCCCTAAGACAGAATTGGACGATACCTGTGATGACCGAATTTGAAGCAACGGCCTCTAAACGGGCTAGAAAGGAGATAGTACCTGGCCTAGCCTCCTCATCTAGAGTGACCTATACCTCCGCCTCGAGCTGCCTGAGAAGGTGAAGTGGCATCTGGGACTAGAAGAATGGCCGGAGTACCCGATGGAGCATGTGGAGGCTGATAAGACTTTGGAGGTGCACCCCTCCTGGATCTAGGGCAATCTCTAACCATGCGACAAGTTTCACCACACTCAAAGCACCCCTCGGAGGATGTGGTGGCTGAGATTGACTTCGACGTAGCTTGCTGGACTGGCCGATAATATCATCTCGAGCAGGAGGCATACTTGATACTGGCGGTGCATAATAGGGCTCCAGAGGTCTATGAGGAGCTGGAACACAGCTGGCTGCTGGAAGAGCTGAATGAACATGTCAACTCACAACACCCCTACAATAGCGTGCTACTAGTGCACGAGCTCTTGAATAATGACCAGTCCCTCGATACCTCTTGGCCTCTCTCTTCTCTCTTTCTCGGGCAAACATGCCCTCCACTCTCCTGGCGATGGTCACTTCCTGCTGATAAGTGATGTCCGTCTCCAACTCCATGGCCATACTGATCCGAATACTGGGATGAAGTCCATCAATGAAGCGACGAACCCTCTCTCTGACTGTAGCAACCAAAGTCGGTGCATGCCGAGCTAACTCACTGAAACAGACTGCATACTCTGACACAATCATAGCACCCTGACACAGTTGCTCAAACTCTGCGGCCCAAGCATCCCAGAGGCTCTAAGGGACATACTCACGCAAAGACATCCCTGGATTAGAGTCCAAGTGAGTGAGGATGCCTCGTCCGGACTACTCAGCTCATAGGCAGGCCACCGAAGATACGCCTCTCTTCTCAGCTGGAATGTGGTGAAAGAAAGCCCACTCATCTCTAGCTGGAGCTACTGGGGGCTCTTTTGTCGCAGCCTTGCATGTGCTTAGGCTGCACAGTGCGATCGTCCTCTACCCCGACCCCGGCCTCTGGCGGCTCTCATAGGGGGCTCGGGTGCCTGATCACTGGTCCTCCCAGTGTGGGTCCTGACCATCTGTGGGAAAGAATAGAGTAGAGTTTTAGAATTTTTGATGTCAATAACTCGCATGACAATGAAATCAAAGAAGTATGATTGTTCTTAACAGTTACATAGCTTCCCGAAGATAAGTACGGACGTCTCCACACCGATCCGCGAGACTCTAATGAATTGGCTTGTGACTCACGACTTCTATTAACCTAGAGCTCTGCTACCAACTTGTCACGACCCAATTTGACCCTCCGAAAGGTGTCGTGATGGCACCTAGTCTTTACGACTAGGTAAGCCAAATATTACGAAAAATGTTAAATATATCCAAATGATAAAAGATAAAACAACATAGTATAAGTAACCAAAATAGTGTCTCTCGGCATATACAAAATAATCTCCCAAGACCTGGAATGTCGCTAAATCACACGCTTCTATAATCTATGTAGATCTATACAAAAGTCTGAAGATTAATAAAGAAAGTCTCTAGGCGAGGGAGTAGAAGGGGACTCTGAGGATCTGCGGACGCAAGCAGAAA
>ML512244.1:94494-145950 GCA_005239535.1 Nicotiana rustica | reverse complement strand
TATATATATATATAAATTTATGGTGAAACAATTAAAGGAATTCATAAAATTTACAGTTTATGCGAGCCCGTAGTTCCGAATGATTATGCAATATGGGGGGATCTCCCGGAATACATCCGTAGTCCAAAAAGTAAATATGCAGTGTTGGGGGATCTCCCGGAATACGTCAGTAGTCCAAAAATAAATAGGCAAGACAGGGGGATCTCCCGGAATACGTCTGTAGTCCTAAAGTAAATGTGTAGTGCTGGGGGATCTCTCGGAATACTTCTGTAGTCCCAAAGTAAATATGCAGTGAAAGATAAAATGACAGGTATGGCACCGAGGTATACAGTTTAGACTAAACACAGATAAGGGAAAAATATGATGGAAATAAGCATGTCGCACGGAATGTAAAATAGGCAGATAAAACACATAAGCACGCTTCCCTAATCTAAACAAAGCAATTACGAATAATAGTGCAGTTTGATATGGGAAAAACAGTTTATGACTTAGAAAGGAAAAACGTCAACAATAGTCGTGTACGTACTCGTCACCTCATGTACACGGTACCCACACATCAAATAATACCAAACATCCTAAGGGGAAGTTCCCCAACACAAGGTTAAGCATGCCACTTACCTCGAACCACTCAAATCAACCCGATATTACGCTCTTGCCATGAGTATCCAACTCTGAATAGCCAAAATCTAATCAAATCAATTACATAATGTAAATAATACTATAAGTAACTACTTTAGCTAATGAATTCGAAGCTAAGGAATGAAAATAGAAAAAATGCCAAAAATGCTCCCCATGCCCATGACTCGGAATCGGGTAATAGTTACCAATTTAAAACACCCATTTACTCACGAGACCACTCGTCCAAAAATTATCAAATTTAAACGCCTAAAACTTGATCAAAACCCAAAAATTTGATTGGGGAACTTCTCCCCCAAATTCCGACTTTTTCACTCAATTTCCTTGATTAAATGTGGAAAATTGCTATAGATTAATGAAATATACATGAATTAGAGTTAAGAATTGTTATACATTGATTACTTTTCAAAACCCTTGCAGAATCGCCTTCTCCCGAGCTAAAATTAGAATTGGTGAAACATGAGGAATAAACCCTCGAATCTGCCTCTTCAACCTAGCAATTTCTGCACCTACGGATCGAGAACCGTACCTGCGGACAAACCCATCGCAGGTGCGAAGTCTACTTACTTGGGCTGGGTCCGCACCTGCAACCCCTGGGCTGCATCGTAGGTTCTGCTTCTACTGGACAACTAGCTACACCTGCGAGCCAGTTGGCCATGCCCATTTCTGCATCTGCGAGCTTCCCATGTGCACCTACGAGTCCGCATTTGCGGCCTCACTCCGCGGGTGCAAAACACTAGAACCAGCAATGGCACCAAATTTCTTAAGTCCTATTTCCTTTCGTCAAGCATCCGAAACACACCCGAGGCCCCTGGAACCTCAACCAATTCTATAACACCATACGAACTTAGTCGAGCCTTCAAACCACATCAAACAACACCAAAAAACATGAATTGAGCACGATTTAAGCCTAAGAACTTAGAATTTTCAAAATTTCCACAAACAACGGCGAAACATATCAAACCTAGTCCAAATGACCTCAAATTTTACACACAGGTCAAAAATGACACTAAGAACCCACAGCCACTTCCAGAATTCCATTCTGAGCTCGATATCAAAATTTCCACTATCGGGCAAAATCACTGAAAATCCAACTTTTGACAATTCAAGCCTAAATCTACTACAGACCTCCAAAACAAATTTCGGACGCGCTCCAAAGCTCAAAATCACTTAACGGAGCTAACAGAGTCGACGAAATTCCATTCCAGATCCGTCGTCACACAGTTCCGACTATGGTCCAAAATTTTAAGACTTAAACTCATACCTAGGGACTAAGTGTCCCAAAACTCTCCGAATTCCACAACCAAACACCCCAACAAATCCCAAAAGCATAAACAAATGTGGGGAAAGCAGTTATTAGGATATCAAGTCTCCAACCCTCCAAACGACCAGCCGGGTCATTACAAAACCATTACCAACATACAAACTTTTAGTCTAGATATTTCAATTTCTTGCACAATAAGGCATGACAACATTGTAAAAGCATGAAATGTCACTAGCCAAGTCCCCATAGAGCATGTATCAAGTTAACCCAGTTCTGATCTACCCAACATAGACACACAATGGAATTCTAATAACATATGGCCTTAAAAGAACTTAAAATCTAAAAATTAATATGAAATTGAAGCATACCATATAAAGTGAATGCGCCGAGTGAGTAATCTAGATGACTGTGTGTGTGGACAGTTGAAATCTCCAAGAACACTTAGCAGGGAAACAATGTTTGTTCAAAGTGGGAAATGAGTGAAACAAGCCCTACTGTTCTATTTATACCATTCAAAATGAGAAGGGATCAAGGATGAGTGTGGCCGCACATTTTCATGTGTGGTCCACACTCTTTAACCCGGGCAATCTCTCTGCGGTCCGCATATTTTCAGGTGTAGCCGCATATTTCACATGCAGTCGTAGATCAACCTTAGCACTAACAAGCTTAAACTTCAGAGAGTTGGTATTTTTGATGTTTTAAATGTGCGGACGAAATGCTCATCTGCTATGGCACCTAAATATGTGCGTTCCGCACAAATAAATTGTGGTCCGCACCCTATTGAACATTTAGCCATATTCTCATCCACCATTCTTGTAAGTCACAGTCTCTCGTGTAACACACCTCAAATCAGGTTAGAACACAAAATAACACCTACGTATGTATTGGTAAAAAATATTTTCACACGTAAGCCAGCTTTTGACAACTCAGCTAGTCACGTGGACACAAGAAAACGTGATAGCTGGATGTGATCCTTTGAGGAGGTACGATACAAAGAGACACGGTTCAGTAAACCCTCGAACTTATCAACCACGGGAAACTCAACTTGATCAAAAGGAGTGAGGCACGGTCAGAATGAATCTAGACAAAGCTACAGGCATATTCAAAGACCCACAATTGATTACTCGAACGTTATATAACCGTATCCCAATTACCGTTATCCTTTATCACGCCTCATTAATGTCATAAATAGTCATTAATGAGCAACCATAGCAAGAGTTGTATGTTATAAGAATATCCTATATAAGGAAGGGGAATACAGCTTGTTAAGGCATCTAATTCTCGAATATAACTGACTTTGATTTTCTATATTTCTGCAATATTGTCTATTATTAATTTTTCTCCATTTCCTTGATTATCACTAACCCATATTCATCTTAAAAATAACCTTTAGTCAAAGGGTCTAATTCTTTGGTTAAACAAATTGGTTCCGTTACCGGGAATCTGATAATCTTTGTTTGCCTTTCAAGTGATATCATTTGAACTATGTCAAAATCCAACAACAACAAGAAGCAAAGGAGTGGAACCCCAGTTCCATTGCCTTCAGGAACCCAATGTGGTTTAAGGGAACAATCCCCAGAAAGATCCAATAACAACAATGGTGATAATGATCAAATTGTGGAACAAGATCGTGTAAAGCAAATGATTGCGGAGTATGTGAGCTAAGCTTTGCATGAATTTGCGAGAGGATTACCGTCAGCGTTACCTACACCGCCGATGACACCCCCAATAACACCATCACCATGGAAAATCCTCAATCTGGGTTGGCAAACTCAGGAAGAGGAGATACTCCTAATGAATCTCTCGAAATGAGACCAGGTAAAATAACAAAATTTACTGCTAACCCTGCAGAAACAGAGAAGGATCAGAACGATCACATCGAACAAATTCCTGGAGTACCACCTATCATCAAAGGCATTGATGTTGATAGATATTCTCAACAACTTTGGAAGCCAAGTGCGGCACCCTTGCCTATACCCAAGAAGTTTAAAATATCTGATGTTCCCAAATATGATGGAACAACTGACCCACGTGACCATGTGACTACTTTCACTACTGGGGTAAAAGGCAACGACTTAACAAAACAAAAGATTGAATCAGTCCTTGTCAAAAAATTTGGGGAAACACTTACCAAAGGGGCCCTAACCTGGTATTCTCTTCTCCCTGAAAATTCTATTGACTCTTTTACTGAGCTTGCAGATTCGTTTATAAAAGCACACTCTGGTGCACAAAAAATTGAGAAGAGAATGGAAGAAATATTCAAAAAAAAGAAGGAGACACAGAACTACTCCGTCAGTTTGGAGACAGGTTTCAACAAGAAAGAAGGCAATTACCTAGGGTGCCTGATAATTGGGTAGCCATGGCATTTGCAAGCAACCTAAACAATAGAAGCTCAGAATCCACGAGACGACTTAAGGAAAGTCTAAGAGAATTCTCCGCTACAACATGGAACGATGTATATAACAAGTACAATACTAAACCCAAAATAGAAGAAGATATCATTGCTCGTTCGAGAGATGAAGATCATTCCAGATCCAGACGTCCAGAATCAGATAGAAGATCAGGTAAAAATAGGTACGATCCTTATTTAGGACCCTCGGGACGCGATATTCTGCCCAGGTTCAAAAACACTAGGTCGGACTATAGATCACAAGGAAGAGATGTAGTCTCATCCTCGTCAAGATCCAGAAAAGATCGAGATGAACGACCTAGAGGTAATATTCAAATTGGGGATCATACATTTAATTTAAGTACTACTGAACTTGTCTCAATATTGAGGAACATGGGAGGCAAGGTTAAGTGGCCCAAAGAGATGCGATCAAATCCAAGTAGAAGGAACCCAGATCACTGGTGTGAATTCCACAACGATCATGGGCAAAAAACTGCGGATTGCAGGTTTTTACAAGGTGAAGTAGAAAATTTATTGAAACAGGGCTTTTTAACAGATTTGTTTAGTGATAAAGGTAAACAGGCATATATGAGGAACAAACAAGAGCCACCAAAGCCTCCTTCTCCAAAATGAACCGTCAATGTGATACACAGAGGTGAAGAAGTAAATAGAGTGATCTGCAAAACAACCACGAAGTTCACAGTTACACATGGAAAATGGGCTCGTGAAAATATGGAAGAAGACAATATAAACTTCGACGATGCAGATATCGGCAGATTGATGCTTCCACACAATGATGCTCTGGTAATATCTTTACTTATTCATGACACTAACGTAAAAAGAGTGTTGATTGATCCAGGCATTTCAGTCAACATCATTTTGTTAAGAGTCGTGGAAGAAATGCTACTGGGGAGTCAAATAATCCCAAGGTCACGAGCCATATTAGGGTTTGATAACTCTACGGTTATAACAAAAGAAGAAATTGAGCTTAACACTTATGCTGGGGGGTGATAAAAAGTCCCAGGTTCCAAGTCATTGATACTGACATGGCTTATAACGTGATCGTGGAAAGGCCATGGATCCACGACATGAAAGCGATACCCTCCACGTTGCACCAGGTAATTAAATTCCCCTCTGAATGGGGGATTCAACAAATCAAAGGCGATCAGCAGACCGCAAGAAATATAAACTCTTTGGAACACAACAACAAGAAAATAGAGGTGGAAGAATTACGAGATAAGGGAATCTCCCAAGAAGGTAACGCCGCTCAAACAGGCATGGAAGAAATTACTACCAAAATAGGTACAGAATGTATTATTGCTGAAATATGAATGAAAGAAACTGCTTACGAGAAGGATAATCAAGTTACCACAGAAGGTGTACTATACCACACAGATGCAGATTCCAGACCGGATGTCATTCATGAACCGGAGGAAGATGAGCACATCAAAACAACTACGGAGGAGCTCGAAGATGTTCCATTATCTGAACAAAAGCCTAAGTAGAAAGTGTATATAGGCACGAGGCTAGGCCCCGCTTGAAGAGAAGAAAAGAAAGTAAGGACCATTCAAGAACGAAATGATCGAGAAAGAGGTACAGGAACTCTTGAAGATTGGTTCGATACGAGAGGTAACGTACCCTAACTAGTTAGCAAAAACCGTGGTAGTACCTAAAAAGAACGGCAAGTGGAGAGTATGCGTAGATTATACTGACTTAAATAAAGCATGCCTCAAAGATTCATTCCCATTGCCGCATATAGATCAAATGATTGACGCCACATCAGGTCATGAATTATTGAGCTTCTTAGATGCATATTCTGGTTATAATCAGATTAAAATGAATCCCTCTGATGAGGCAAAAACTTCCTTTATTACAAACAGGGGGACTTACTTTTATAAAGTTATGCCTTTTGCTTAAAAAATGCTGGAGTCACCTATCAAAGGTTAGTGCCTAAAATGTTCCAAGAACATCTTGGAAGGATAATGGAAGTGTATATTGATGATATGTTGCTAAAATCAACACAAGCACAAAACTATTTCCATCATCTCTCTACTGCTTTTGATATTTTACGCAGGTATAATACGAAGCTAAATCCATAGAAATGCGCTTTTGGAGTGCAATCAGGTAAATTATTGGGTTTCCTTGTATCGAACAAAGGAATAGAGGTAAATCCTGCTCAAATTAAAGTTGTAGAGGAAATACCTGATATTTTAACAAATAAAAAGGAAGTTCAAAGACTAACAGGGAGAATAGCAGCTTTGGGTAGGTTTATTTCTAAATCTTCCATAAAAAGTTTTAAATTCTTCTCAGTTCTCAAAAAGGAGAATCAGTTCGAATGGACTGAAGAATGTCAGCAAGCCCTCAAGAATTTGAATCTTTATCTATCTAAACCACCACTGCTTTCAAAGCCAAAAGAAGGGGAGATATTATACATCTACCTGGTTGTCTCAGAAATTAATGTAAGTGCAGTATTGGTAAGAGAAGAAAAAGGTAAACAATCACCTATCTATTATGTAAGTAAAACTTTGCTAGATGCTGAGACTAGATATCCACATATGGAAAAGTTAGCCTTAGCTTTAATAATGGCATCTAGAAAATTACGACAATATTTTCAATGCCACCCAATCACCGTAGCGACCTCATATCCATTAAGAAATATTCTGCATAAACATGAATTGTCAGAAGATTAGCCAAGTGGGGCATAGAATTAAGTGAACATGAAATAATCTATTAGCCTAAGACTACAATTATGTCTCATATACTAGCTGATTTTGTTGCTGACTTTAGTAATAGCATTGTACCTGAAGTAGAAAAAGAGTTACAACTCTTTAATGGTGCTAATCTAGGCGTATGGACCTTGTTCACCGATGGTTCTTCAAATATAAAAGGTGTCGGCTTAGGAATAGTCTTAACACCACCCATGGGTGAAATGATACGAAAAGCTATCAAGTGTTATCCTATAACTAACAATTAAGCAAAGTACGAAGATGTTATTGCAGGGATTGAACTCGCACGGGAGCTCTCAATCGAGCAAATTATGATCCACAACAACTCCCAACTGGTAGTAAATCAGATACAGGGGATTTACATCACTCGACAGACTAGAATGCAACAGTATCTTGAAAAAGCACGAGAGCTCGTAAGACAATTCAAAACATGGAAGGTAAAGCAAATAACTAGACAGGAAAATACAGAAGCAGATGCACTAGCTAACCTCGTAGCAGTCACAGAAGTAACGAACAAAGAAAATACAATTGTCATTCAACTATTTCATTCAATAATAGACCAGGACAGGAATGAGGGAACTTTCAACAACCTAACCAAGGACTGGAGAAACAAAATTTATAATTTTTTGCAAAATAGCACCGTACCTGAAGACAGGAAAGCAGCTCAAGCACGTAGCTGGAAAGCTGCACGGTACGGCCTTATTCGCAACTCACTTTATCGTAAGATGTTTGGAGGACCCCTAGCTAAATTCCTCGAACCTAACCAAAAAGAATTTGTGATGAAAGAAGTCCACAAAGGACACAGTGGAAATCACTCAGGGGCGAGATCCTTAGTGAAAACACTAATCAGAGCTGGATACTATTGGCCTAAGATGGAAGAAGAAGCCGAGAACTTCGTATCCAAATGTGACAGATGCCAAAGGTTTTCCAATAACATGCATCGACCAGAGGAATTATTGCATCCAATAATATCCCCATGGCCTTTCATGAAATGTGGTATGGACATAGTGGGACCTCTTCCCACAGCTAAAGGACAGGTACGGTTTTTACTTGTTCTAACCGACTATTTTACAAAATGGGTAGAGGCTGCAGCATTCAAGAAAGTGCGAGAAAAGGAAGTTAAAAGCTTCTTATGGCGAAACATAATATGTCTCTTAAGAATACCAAAGGAAATCGTATGTGATAATGGCCCACAATTCATAGGCTCGCAAATCACAGACTTCTTCGAAAGTTGGCAAATCAAGCAGATCACTTCAACATCGTACCACCCCGTGGCTAATGGTCAAGTTGAGTCAACGAATAAGGTCATCATCAATAATTTAAAAAAGCGGTTGGATAAAGACAAAGGAAACTGGCCTGATGAATTACCAATAGTACTATGGACATACAGAACAACTTCAAAAATAGCCACGGGAGAAACCCCGTTCGCACTTGTTTATGGCTGAGGAGCCTTAATACCTGTAGAGATTGGCAAACCAAGAATAAGGTTCTCAACAACCACAGAGGGAGAAAACAACGATGAATTGAGGACCACCCTGGACCTGCTAGAAACACGGAGAGAAGCAACATTGATACAAATGGCAGCTCAAAAACAAATCATAGAGCGTTATTACAACCGTAAAGCTCATCTCAGGTACTTCAGAATTGGGGACTTTGTCCTGAATAAAGTCTTTCACTCAACGAAAGAAGCAGGTGCATGAAAGCTAAATCCAAACTGGGAAGGACCTTACAAAATTTGAGGCATAGCTGGGAAATGTGCCTATGAGTTGGAAGCTATGGACGGAAGAGGTCTACCAACAAGCTGGAATGCCATCAACCTAAAGAAGTATTACTTCAAAAAGAAAAAGAATACCCCCCGTCAGGTATAACACGTTCGATTTTATTTTGAACTTTTAAAAAATTTTCTAACTCTTTTAGATGATAGGCATAAAGCTAACCCATCACCAGATGATAATATTAGACCTGCAAAGACGCGAGGAAATAACACAATTCCCGGTCTAGGTTTACACTTTCTGATGGACGTTTTAAAATGGTTAAGCAGTCATCATCTAAAAAACTGTATACCTTCGAGTCTGGAATGTTTCTCTTTTTCAGGAAAAGGACCACAAGGAAGGAATAATCAAGTGCTCGAGATTTCATTCTTCAAAGATCAAACACTTGGGGGACTATACAGTATGGAAGGCTAAGACGAAGAAAAGAAGACTATCAGAAAGTCAAAAGCTCGAGCCTGAATACCCATCTACCCAACAAGACAAGTGACACGAGTAGAATCGAAAGAAATCAAAACAGCCATCCAAAGCCTAATGCAAAAAGCAAAAGCCTTCGAACATATTCAGGTTGAAAGGAAAAATATTAGTCACGAGAAAGAAATGTACATCTTTGTACTTATTCAAAGTTGTTGTAACAAAAACAGTTAGGGGTAAAAGATCATCATCAATGTACTCATTCAAAAAACTGTTCTCAAATAAAATAGTTATGGATGAAAGATCTAAATCCTTGTATTTGTTCAAGAAACTATATCAAATAAAAATAGTTACGAATAAGAAAACATTTTTCTCGTACTTATTAGAAAACTGTTTCCAAAATAGTTACGAGTAAAAACCCAATCTTTATAAAAACTGTTACTAGTATAAAACAGTTGTTTCCTTGTATTAATATCAAAAAACTGTTACCTTTAAAAAATAGTTATGAAATACAAGAGTTTATCAAATCTGTTAAACAAAAACAGTTGCAAACATGAGTTTTAGATGATAACCAAACACATGTAAAATTTCTTGGAAGTTCAAACAAAAAACTTTCCTTGGAAACATTCTTAGACATGTGTAAAATTCCTATCACTCTGTTGCATTATCATGAAGTTAAGATGTCTTCATCATGCCAATTATAAAGGGCCCTCTTCCATAAACTATTCTTATTACAAAAAGGCACACATTTAATATGACACAATGCCTATTACAAAAAAGGTAAGACTAGTCTAAAGCATTCCACATGCAAAACTCGAAGGTAAACCTAATACCTCGAAAAATTAAGCATGAAAAAGACTTGAAGAGTAAAATAGAAACTCAATAAAAGTCGAACTAACATTTATATATTGAAACGGCTAAAACTATGTATTAACTTATACTTAGCCGAATAAAATTTTTATATACATTGTGGTGCCCCTAAGTTGTCATTTGGGGACTTTAAGGAAATTCAAATTTACCCCCGATGGTACTAGGGGTAACCACCAATTGATACAAAGAAAAAAAAAGAGGGATGAACCAACTAAATTTCTTCAAGAGAGGGGTTGACTTGACTGGCACAAGGAACGGGAGTAACTGGGGATGAAGAGGCATGAGCGGCTGGAATCTCACCATCAGGTGAAGAGAGGTTATGACCTTATTGAGCCTTCTCCATGGCTTCTTTAGTTTTAGCTATTTCAGCACTAAGGTCAAAACCCTCTTGACTCATTTCCATCAATGTGTCAAGGCGAGAATTCATGTACGCCTAGCTCACATCGGCAGCAGCCACCTCTTCGAGATCTTCATAATCCTTCGACCATACTTGAAGATCAGGTCTCAATCCGTCCTTCTCCTCTTTCGCAGCTTCATGGGCGGTCCTTAATGGTACAATCGACTCCTCTAATGTTTGAGCTTTGTCTAAAGCCTTACGAAGGTCTTCTTGAGTATGAGTGAGTGATTGCACGAGCTTTCCTGAGTATTCGTCTTTCTGCCCCAACAAGTTTTTCAAGTCTCTAATCTCCTCTGAGGCACGGGACAGCTGCTCCGCGAACGAAGACTCCAGAATACTCTTATCTTTATTAGCCTGACTGCAAGAATCCTTCTCTACTACCATTTCTGCTGCCATGAGTCTCATCTGCCGCTTCAAGGTACTCCTTTCCTCTTCTAAAGCATCCATATCAATACTTAGGCTATCATACTGTGTTTTCCAATTATCAACATCGGCCTGCAACTCTTTTGTCTCTTAGTCCGTATTTTGAAATCCTCTTCATAAGCTCCATGCCTATAAGGTTAATCTACAAGAAATAAACCGGTCAGATATGGTAAATTTCATATACGAAAGTGAAAGAGGATAACATGCATCCTACCTTCAAAGAAGTATGCACGACCTCATTGGCCCATGTAAGAGAACCGTGGGTGGCTAGCTTTGCTTTTTCAGAGGGACCTATCAAATGCTTGAGCCACACGTCGGGCTCACCCGTTTTCTTGAAAAGATTCCCCTCAGCTGGAACCTCTATTACCACCTACCGCATCTCTCTGCTGGAAGACCTTACTTTCCTGACAAAAGGCATGGAAGCAAGCATAGATGAAACAGCAACAGGCACGGAAGGTTGACGAGCTGGAGAAGCCAGGCACGGAGGGTTGAAGAGTAGAGGAAGTTACGGGAAAAGCAACAAAAATAGCCAAGGGAACAGATGAGACGACTTCTCTCAAAGAAGCAGGAAAGACCGTAGCCAAAGGGACATCGTCAGGAGCGAGATGAACACCCTCATGAATAGGGGAATGTGATACATCATTAGGGACAGGGCTCAATCACAGACACGGAAGGCAAGGCTAAGGGAGTAATCATCATTAGAGACTACCCTCCTTCTCCTGGCCTGTGCACCAAAGCACCTTCTTCTTCTTCTATGAAACGAGACTCACTAATCTTCCTATTCGAGGAAGATGAACCAACAATAATTTCTTGTGCCTGAGCCAAAGACATCTTCGGGATAGATGAAGAAGACACCCCACGAGCAGAGAACCCTATTAGAAGGGAAAAAATTAAACGACAAAGAAAGAAGAAACTCGAGTAAGGAAAGAAGCAAGAACAAGAGCTTCAATTACCGTGGGTCTTTACATACCAACCATACCTCCCAGTGAGGTACTTCCAAGATCTCTCTTCTAAAGGAGCAACAGACAATAATTTTTCTACCCAATCACGAATACCGGAGACATTCTCAACAGTATTCATGATTGCTGAGAGAAGAAGAAACAGATACGGTGTTAGTAAAACATCTCAAGTCAAAATGAGAAAAAGTAAATAAATAAGAGCTAAAGCATACTCACCTGCGCAATTCCACTTCTCAGGGAAGGGAAGATTTTCTTCACCCACTAAACCCACAGTGGGTACATCAACATACCGGAGGTACCAACCCCTATCCTTATCATCTCCAGGGGTTACCAGCACTCTTTTGCTTCTAGTAGTCAGAGTAAAAACCCCTTCACGAAATAAGGTAGGAGAGTAGAGATGAATAAGATGGTTGAAAGTAAAAGGAACCAAGGCTAAAGAAGCCTAAATCCTAAGACATGCGACAACTCGCCACACGAGCGGACCAACTTGCCCTAAGCATATATTGAAAAAATGGCAAAACTCAATTATAAATGGGTCAATGGGGGGTCTAAACCCCAGAGTGAAAGGATACGTATAAACAAAAGAATATCCCGTCTTGTAAGATGTTATTCTTTGATTACTATTAAGAATATAGACAGGAAAGCCACACCTCCAAAAGCACTCCCTACGAAGAAGATTTGTCTACAAGAACTTGACTATCCCTAGTAAAAACACACTCAGCATGGCTAATTTCATCAACTCCAGGTTCACGAAGGCGTTCGCCTCTACTTCTAGACAGAGACCGAGAAACCCTAAACCTTGGAGAAACTAGAGATCTAGTGGAAGAAGAAGGAACTATCTGAGGAGAAGAGGAGCCCCTCGAATGAGTGGATCCTAGACTTCTAAGTCTACCACCCCTCTGACTCGTAGTCGGAGCAGAAGATGTCGTTAACCTTTCAATATCAATTACTCCTTGAGGTTGGTTGAAGAAGACATGTTTGCAAAGGCAAAAAGAAAGTTCTTTACAAAATACAAAGTTAGAAAAGTGTTTCGTGGAAGCAAAGAAAAGAAGAAAGGTATTTATACTTGAGGACAACCGTCAAACATTGAAAAAAAAAAGAAAAATAATGATGAAAAGTCATAATTGAAGATATCACTTCGGGACTGGCACAGCCGAAAAAAGCCCTAAAAGGTTCCGAGTAAATACAGAACTAATCCGAAGGACACATGGTACGAGCATTAAATATAAGTGACAAACGACGCCTAATGTGCAGATAAGGATACAATGATTCGAGGAAAAGCGGAGGCACAATATTCCCGCCATAAATGAATATCCACTTACCAAATATTAACCGTTAAATATATGGTAAGTGGGGGGACTGTCTGTATTGGTAAAAAAGATTTTCACACATAAGCCAACTTTTGGCAACTCAGCCAGTCACGTGGACACAAGAAAAGCGACAGCTGGATGTGATCCTTTGAAGATGTACGGTACAAAGAGGCACGGTTCAGTAAACCCTAGAACTTATCAGCCACAGGAAACTCAACTTGATCAAAACATGAGAGAGGCACGGTCAGAATGAATCTAGACAAAGCTACGGGCATATTCAAAGACCCACAATTGACTAATCGAACGTTATGTAACCGTACCCCAGTTACCGTTATCCTTTGTAATGCCTCATTAATGTCATAATTAGTCATTAATGAGCAACCATAACAAGAGTTGTAAACCCTCTAGTTAGAGACTACATCTCAATCATGATATAACTTCTTTAGAGCCCACATGGACTTATGCTCTAGTTCCACCGGAAGATGACAAGCTTTCCCGAACACCAACCGGTATGGTGACATTCTGATAGGTGTTTTGTAAGACTTACGATAAGCCCATAGTACATCATCAAGCTTCTTAGACCAGTTCGTCCGAACTGTTTGGACAAAATACTCTTTATCTCTCGGTTGGAGACTTCCATTTGCCCACTAGCTTGTTGGTGGTAGGGAGTAGTAACTTTGTGAGTAACACCATACTTGCCAAGTAAAGTGTCAAAAGCTTTGTTGCAAAAATGTGACCCCCCATCGCTTACAATTTCATGTGGACTACCAAACCTTGTGAAATATTCTTCTTCAACAAAGCCACCACACTTCTCGCCTCATTTTTGGGTAAAGCAATGACCTCAATCCATTTGGACACATAATCCACCACGACAAAGATGTAGGCATTTCCACATGAACTCATAAAAAGGCCCATGAAGTCAATACCCCACACAAACTATAAATCTCCAAAATGGTTGTGATAGGAATTTCAGTTTTCATTGAGATTCCACTGACCCGTTGACATTTAGCACATCTTTTCACTAACTCACTAGCATTTTTTGTAACGAGTAGGCCAATAGAAACCACAACTAAGCACTTTGGTTGTCGTTCTTGCCCCACCAAGACGACCACCATATGGTGAAGCATGACAAGCCCCAAAATTTCACTTGCTCTTCTTCTGATACACATATTCTAATCACCCCATCTATACACATCCGTAAAATGTATGGTTCATCCCAATAGTAATCTTGAAAATCCCATTCGAGCTTCTTTCTTTGGTTTGAAGAGAACTCGCATGGAATGATTCTACACACATGAAAACTTTCTAAATATGCAAAACATGGCACCTCTTTAATGAAAAATGCAAAGATTTGTTCATCGGAGAAGGAGTCATTGATCTCAAGGCCATCTTGCAGCCTCACATCCTCCTCCAAATGAGACGAGTGGTCTGCCACTTGATTTTCACTACCTTTTCTATCATGGATGTCAATATCAAATTCTTGTAACAAGAGAACTCATCTCATCAACCGAACTTTGGAGTCCTTTTTTCTCATAAGATAAAGAAGCACTGCATGATCAATATGGACAATGATTTTTGCACCCATCAAGTACAGGCAAAACTTCTCAATTGCCTACACAATAGCAATGAGCTCTTTCGCCGTAACTGTATAGTTGACTTGGGAACTATTCATGGTCTTAGTAGAATAGGAGACCAGATGAAAGATTTTGTTGAGGCATTGCCCCAAAATAGCCCCAACCGCTACGTCACTTTCATCACACATGAGTTAAAAAGGCACACTCCAAATTTGGAGTGATGATGATGGGAATAAATGTCGGATTGAGTTGTAATAATTCAAAAGCACTCACGAAATCATCATTGAAATGAAACTTAGCATCCTTCTAAAGAACCTTGCACAACGAGTTCTTTACCTTACAAAAATCTTTGATGAAGTGCCGGCAAAAACCCGCGTGTCCTAAGAAACTCTGCACCCTCTTCACGCAGTTTGGTGGAAGCTTAGAAATCATCTCAATCTTTTCCTTGTAACCTTCAATTCCATTCCTTGAGATTTTGTGGCCAACGACAATGCCTTCATCGACCATGAAATGGCATTTCTTCCTATTGAGCACCAAATTTGTTTCTTCACATATAGCCAACACTTTGTCCAAATTTGCAAGACAATCATCAAAAAAATCTCCCACCACCGAGAAGCCATCCATGAAAGTTTCAAGGTAGTCCTCCACCAAGTCCGTGAAAATGGCCATTATACACCATTGAAAAGTCGTCGGTGCATTGCACAAACCAAATGCAATCCGCTTGAAAACAAAAATACCATAGGGACATGTAAAGGTTGTTTTCCCTTTATCTTCCGGAGCAATGCGAATTTGGTTGTACCCCGAGTACCCATATAGAAATCAATAGAAATCAAGGCCAATCAATCTATCGAGCATTTGATCTAAGAAAGAAAGTGGAATGTGATCCTTCCTTGTGACCGTGTTGAACTTAGGAAAGTCTATCCATGCCCTCCACCCGGTCACCGTTCTTGTAGGAATCAATTTATTCTTGTCATTGGTGACCACCATTATTCCCCCTTCTTTGAGACACATTGCATCGGAGAAGTCCATGAACTATTGGACATGGGGTAGACAACCCCGGTATCCAACCACCTAATAATCTCCTTCTTGACAACTTCTTACATAGCCTCGTTGAGACTCCATTGACGTTCAATAGATGGTTTGGCGCCATCCTCCAACTTTATTTTATGCATGTAAAAGGCGGGGCTTATACCCGAATATTCACCAAGGTCCACACAATAGCCTTCTTTCTCTTTTGTAGCACCACCAATATGGAATCTACATGCATGTTAGTCACACAAGAGGAAAGAATAACCGATAAAGTAGAACAAGGACCAAGAAATTCATATCGAAGATGTGGAGGCAATGGTTTCAACTCCAAGGTAGGAGACTCTTCAATAGAAGGCTTTGTAGGAGGAGGAGTCCTATTTTTAAGATCCAAGAACGTTTTCCGAGATGCATTGTTGACCCCATTAATTGCAAAGAATTCACATATTCCATGAAGCCATCCATCTCATAATCATCAAAGTTGAGCAAGACGGCTTCCAACATATCACCAACATTGAATGTAGCACTTGTTTCATCAATAATAACATCGGTCACCAAGTCCACAAAGAACACACCTCATTACTATTTGGTTGCCGCATGGACTTACACACATGGAATACCACTTTTTCATCACGAACCCGGAAAGTGAGTTCTTCTACTTAAACATCACAAAGAGCCTTACTCGTATCAAGGAAAGGTCTCCCAAGAATAATCAGCACCTCATAATCAACTTCATAATCTAAATTGTGATATATGTGGCAAAGTAATATCCTCTAGACCAAGTGCAACAATCAAACTTGGAACCGTCCTCGTTGAAGAAATGCTTAATTGAGCTAGAGTTATTTCTCCTACATTTTCATTTAAGCCTTAACTAATTACCCAATTTTGTAGGATCCTTGTGGCATTTGAACTTCGAAGGAATTATTTTTGCTTTTTGTTTTGTCTGCAAGACCAAAGCCTTTTCTAGTCATTCAACTGAACTAGTATTCTTATTTCAAAAGAATTTGGCAGATCAAGTCTTCCTTGAACTCTTTTAGCTGGCTGCCTTCAAGAAATCTATATAAAAATCATATGGCCATCGTTCTTCATAGCCTTGTTGATACTCTCCCAGTCCTTGTGCAGTTCCGCTGATGAATCGCTAATGCCAGAGGATCCGCAATCCCAGTTTGTTGATTACCGTCCTCTCTCTAACTTTAGACGTTGCAAATACTTATGGGGATTAATCGATGACCCAAGCTCGAATTATAGCAAGTGCCTATCGCCCCATCATCAGCAAAAGTTGCACCGTAAGTTGTTTGAACTCGCAGATTATTTGAAGTAGTAACAAGGACCCAAGAGCCGCATGCAGATTTCCTTGAAGCTGTTCAACTTGTATTGTGGGAGACTTATTTGTCCAACACCGATCCAAGGTGGAGATGGCCCATAACTTCATGTCATTTGTACCGCAATTCATCACACTGAGTTGAGACGTATGGCGCAATATTCACCATTCTGAATCAAAGATTTTGAGGCGTTCGGAGGTCACTATGCGCATGATGACATATTTGGAGAATTGCTTGGCTTGCTCGGTATTGTAATTGACTTGTTCGAGGTAAGTTTTTTGCCTAACTTTTTTGAGGGAATTTTTCCTCCTATTTTTCATTGGTCGCTACATGCGGGGGTGATACATATATGAGGTGACGAGCATATATGTATGTGTCGGGGCTAATCATGCTCGGGGTAGATGATGTTAGAATTGGGTCTTGTAGAATTATGTAACTTCCTTGCTTCATGCCTCTCTTGATTTACAGATATTAAGAACTTAGTATAAATGTTAGAAACAAAGACTTAGCCTAAGATAACTTGATCAACTTTGATAGAATTTCGGGAATACCTTGATGTGTCTAGATTGGTTATCTCTATGCGTGATAACTACTACATTGTTACAGCTGATATTTTGAGATGCTGGATTATATATTTGTGTTGCTAATAAATTGTGAGATTTGTGGAAGTACTTGAAATATATGACCCTTAAGGGTTCATTGAAACGTTGTTGGCTTGTAAAGCACTGATTGAGAAATTTGTTTGGGATACTCGTAAAACACTCTCCTTGATATTACATATACTCCCTCCCTTGCCATTTTATTGATATTTATATTCTTGGTGAGGAAGAGTGTAAAGAACGAAGGGTGATGTTGTGCCATTGCTTATATTCATTATCATGTGAGAAAGAGTATAAAGCACGAAGGGTGATACCGTCCCATTGTTTATATTCATTATCA
This sequence comes from Nicotiana rustica, assembly GCA_005239535.1. Taxonomy (NCBI): domain Eukaryota; kingdom Viridiplantae; phylum Streptophyta; class Magnoliopsida; order Solanales; family Solanaceae; genus Nicotiana; species Nicotiana rustica. The sequence continues at coordinate 127,932 of ML512244.1, read as the reverse complement.
TGCGAGGAAGAGTGTAAAGCACGAAAGGTGATGTCGTGCCATTGTTTATATTCATTATCATGTGAGGAAGAGTGTAAAGCACGAAGGGTGATGTCGTGCCATTGTTTATATTCATTATCATGTGAGGAAGAGTGTAAAGCACGAAGGGTGATGTCGTGCCATTGTTTATATTCATTATCATGTGAGGAAGAGTGTAAAGCACGAAGGGTGATGTCGTGCCATTGTTTATATTCATTATCATGTGAGGAAGAGTGTAAAGCACGAAGGGTGATGTCGTGCCATTGTTTATATTCATTATCATGTGCGGAAGAGTGTAAACCACGAATGGTGATGCCATGCCATTTCATATACATTATCATGTGAGGAAGAGTGTAAAGCACGAAGGGTGATTTCGTATCATTTCATATACATTATCATGTGAAGAAATAATGTAAAGCACGAAGAGTGATGATGTGCCATTTCATTTATATTATAATGCTTATAATATTATGAGGTCATGGCACAAAGGGTGTTTCCGTGTAGGTGAGGATGAGGGATATGCATTATGATGTGATATTTGTTTTCTGTGTATACATTTCTGCCTTTACCTTAAGTTTTCATTGTCTCCATTATATATTTTTTGTGATATGTTGTTATTGTCCCGTACTCGACCTCTATCTCAATTGTTGTTGTGTTGTCCATGTCTTTTACTTGCTTAACTTGCATATGCCATGCCTATGTCCTGCTTTTATAATTATACTCATGTTGTACTTATTTTGTTGCACCTTAGTGTAAGCCTTCCACCACTCTACTCCTTCATGTCCTTACTTGTTAACTTGTGAAGATCATGTGTTTCCTTCTTGCTTGCCATATTCGTACTTAGGCCTCCATTATGCTAGTTAATTGATATTATAACCCTTTTTTTCCTAATTGTGATTATTACCTCTATGCTCTATGTTTAGTCTGTTACTAATGTTCTTCCGTACATTCTCTTTTATTATAACTTCTTGCATATTTCCCTACCTTGTCTTCTATTGTCGGTATTTCTATCATTTGGTTGGTATTGTTTTACGCACATATGGTGAGGATGAGATAAATGCACGAAGGGTGGTGTCGTGCCATTAGACTTGGATGTCTTGAGTAATTTATCACACTATAAAAGTATATGAGGTGATTTTTATGGTTCATGGGCTTTCGTTCTAAGGAAAGGGCCGGTTGAGATGCTGGAAACTGTGAAATAGTGATGTTTTCTGATACTATTTTATTTCCTGTTACAGTCGCATTGTGTACTTTATTCTATTATTATGTCTTTTAGTCCTATTTCTAGTTTGCATTATAGTGTTTATTAATGAGTATCTTTTAACTAAAAAAAATCTCATCACTACTTCGACGAGGTTAGTCAAGATACTTACCAGCACATGGGTTCGGTTGTACTGATATTGCACTTCTGCACACTCTGTGCAGACTATTGGGGCGGAGCTGCTGAAGAAGTTGGGGGCTGACCATGAAGATGTTTGTGTATTCTGCATAGAAGCTGCCACTTGTCTTTGGTAGTTTTAGACATTATTAATCTTTTCATGTAGTTTTTAAACAGAACGTGTATTTATTCATACCAGCTTTGTATATTCTAAGTCTTAAAATCTCATGATTCGTACTACCAGCTCTTGGGTAAACTTGTAAAGGTTCAGATAAATCCTAATCTAAATTTTCTATAAGTTTATTTGGTTGGTTACTTTTGTTAATTGGCTTACCGAGCGGGTCAAGTTAAGTCCCATCATGACCGGTGGTTTTTGGGTCGTGAAAGATTCAACTAACGGCACATTGATTGAGAGGCTCTTCATCATTTGAATGAACTTCTTGAATTGATTCTCACCATTTTTCTTGGAAAAACTTTGAGGGTATGAAGGTGGAGGCTTAGGCACTAGTGCCTTAGCCTTTTGCACTACCGGCTCGTGTATGTTAATAGTGTATTCCCTAGATAGGTTCATTTCCTCTTGAATCTCTTCCACACTATCTTCAATGTCAATCTGAACATCATCATTAGGTTGCACCACATTGTTCGGGATCTCTTCTTCTTGCATCACTTGATCATCATCAACAAGTTACCTTTGACTTGAGGTGGGTGTATTCCCACCTCTTCCACTTCTTGTGGTAACGACCACGATATGCCCCATGTTGTTACTACCCTTTAGGTTTACTAGTGTGTCACTTGGTTGTGCCCCCTTAGGACGAGAATTTGAAGCTTGAGATATTTTTCACATTTGAACTTCTAGGTTGAGGATTGATGTGTTGTGTGACGCAAGTTGGGAATCCGAATCGGCATTATTTTACATCACTTTCTTGAACATACTTTCAATACACCCCATTTAATTTTCTGAATAACTTGGACCATGGGAAGGATAAGGATGTGGGTTGATCGGTTGTTGGTACATTGGGGGAGTTTGAAGATCCGACCACCGATTTCCCTAATCGTTGCTCCATTCGCCGTGATTGTCCCAATTTCCTAAGTTGTTTTCACTCCAATTTCCTTGATTTTTGTTATTATTCCAATTCTCTTTATTGTTATTTCTACTCCAATTTCCCTGGTTGTTAGAATTCCAATTACCTTGATTGTTTTGAGGTCGCCACTATTATTGGCTTGGGACTTGGAAGTTGTTTCTTTGCCCTTGGAAATTGTTCACATATTACACTTCCTCTTCTTGTTCATTATAGGAATTATCTTGCTCAAAATCACTATCTTCTTGCAGATAGTTCTCCACTCGAGTTTCCATTTGTGGACCTTTGTCCCTCCTCTTGTTCACCATCATGTTTACTACTTCCATAGCATTGACTAGCTTAGGAGCTTGCAGTTGACTAAGTTGAGCCTTTGCTAGTTGATTCATGGTAGTAGTTTATTCGACAATGGCTTGTCCGTGGTCATGCAATTCTTTGTGAAGGTAGATCATATTCGTATCACCTTGTGGAACATTGGCCCGAGATGTCCAATCCGATGACGTTTCCACCATCTCATCCAAAATCTCACACACCTCTGCATAAGGCGTAGTCATGAAGTTCCCACCAGCTAGTTGATTCACTACACATTGGTTGGTTGTGTTAAGTCCCACGATAGAAGGTTTGTTGAATCATGTTTTCCGTCATATCGTTGTTGGGACATTCCTTGACCATAATTCTATATTTATCCCATATATCGTGTAGTGGTTTATTCGGATCTTACTTAAATGCCAAAATCTCCTCTCGAAATATAGCCATGTGTCCGGGAGAGAAGAACTTGACAATGAACTTTCCTGACAACTCATCCCAAGTGCGAATTGAATGGTTTGGCGATCATTCTAACCAATATAAAGCTTTCCCCTGTAGAGAGAAAGGAAAATGTCTTAGCCTCAATGCATACTCGGAGATATTTAATTGCTTGCTCCCCCAAAAGTGTCCACGAACCCCTTCAAATGTTTATAAGCATTTTGTGTTGGAGCATCGGTGAAGAAACCCCGTTGCTCAAGAAAAGTGTGAATCACATTGGTGATTTTGAAGTTTCCCGCCCTAATACAGGGAGGGACTATTGCACTAGCATATCTTCATTGAATAATAGCCAGTAAGGAGCCGCTCGTGGAGGAAGTGGGGGTGGAGCGGGTACATTGTCATGAGGCACCGAGCCTCTTATATTGTCTTGAGGTTCAAGATGTACCTCCTCAACTTGCTCATCCTCGCCGTCCACTTCCCCCAAAGGAACATTTCCAAGATCATTGTTTGCTGCCATGAGTGCCTAAAATTTTCTGTACATGTTAGTAACACAGAAGGAAAATAAGATATTACAAAAAAAAAAACAAATATAGATCTAACACCGTTTTAACCCTTCGGAAATGGCCTCAAAAATTGATCCACGTCTAATCCATACTCAATAGTGAGTTAAAACGGTTGTTGGAAGAATAGTAGCCAACAAGAGTCGGGGTCAATTTCCACATGGAGCTACAATGGGTGTTAGGGGTAACACATGACGGAAGAAAATGGAACAACTAATTGCACTTCTAAACACGTGGTTTTCATTTCTAATTATACTTTTACTCTAACAATTATAAGCTAAGAAAAGAAAGTACAAGCGGATGATAGTTTTTAGTATTTTTCCAAATAGTTAAAAAGCCTAGGGATGTGACCGTAACCTAGGTGTTCGCCTAATGGGTTAAATGCATTAATACTTATTTAGTTGATTGGGGTGTACTATAACTCACAACTCTACGTTACCCACTCAATACTTGTCGGTCAAGGAATGATTTTGCCTAATTCGGCTTTCTCAAGTCCAAATGGGTCTCAAACAAAATAGTTGACATGAGCTCAAGTTCTGTTCTCACTATCTCTAGTTTCAACCCTTTAACTAGGCTAATAAAATCCTCAATTAACCCAATTCCTTATTAGCCAAGTTATCATAGATCAAGTCCCTATTTGTCAAGTAGAGACTAAGTCAAAAAGGTGTGAATCAATGTTTGCAACCATTAATTTTAAAATTGAAGCATAAAATAAGCTAAATATTCAACACCCGATCATAAACAAGCATTATATTAAATACCCATAAGGTTTACACACTAGGGTTAGGTCACAACCCTTGTAAGAATCTAGCTACTCATAGTGAGAATTAATGAAAATAAAGAAGAAATGCTAATTAAACCCATAATCAAATATTAAAATCATAAAATATAATATTTAAATACTAAAATAATAACAAACTTCCTAAAATGGTTAAATTTAAAGGCTATAACAACGTAAACTTCGAAACTTGACCTAAAAATGTGAAACTCATCTATTTATAATGGCTCAAATTTTTCTGAAAAAATATCCCTCAGGAGGTTCTGCGGCCGCACAATTCCATGTGCAATCAGTAGATTTCTTCAGTTCGAAGGATCTTAGATTCTGCAGCTACACATTTCTTGATTGCGGCTGTGAAGCATTTTTTACGGCCGTACAATTCTTGTGCGGACCGCACTTCAGCAAGGCTTCTATTCTTGGTCTTTTGCACACTTTCTAAACTTTTAATCATTTATCAGTGGAGACCTTGTCCTGCAGCCGCACAATTCATGTGTGGTCCGAACATGGGCCAAATTCCTTCTGGGCTTTATCACTTGATTTGTGGCCGCAGATGGAATTCTGCGGTCCGCACTTTCTTCTGCGGACTGCACTTCTTCAGTTCTGCGCCCTTTCATTCCTTGTGATTCGGAACACTCCTATTTGAGTCGGGATTTCATAATGGGAGACCAAACTTTCAACATTCCTACAATTTGCACACTTTCATTACTTTCGGGAACATCAATCAATACTTTCGGACTAAATCAAAAGCAAAAAGGTGCTAATAAGTAGTGGTATCCCGACTTACCTACTCCTCCAAACTTAAGTCGTTGCTTGTCCTCAAGCAAATAAATTAGTTGCCACCTCATAGATTTAAGGGTCAATTCAGCGAGTCAAAGGTGAGCCAGTCATACATATGTTGGGACCAACAATTACCCACACTATTCATACATTATTAACAAGGTGACAAGTCAAATATTCACGCACATATAGTTCTAATGTGACATTTGAGCTTCAAGAATTGACTTTACTCATCAAGGACTCTTGTTCTATCATGTAGGTAATGAGGGACTCAAAACTCTTCCTCTTCTACTTTCCATTTGCCAAGATCACTTAAGAAATTAGCACTCATCTTAAGAATCATGAAACGCTCACTCGTCTCTCACAAGAGAATGTCACAAGTACGCCTTCAAGTACCATAGGCTTGCCCCTCATGAGAATCGCCACTAATGTAAGCTCACTCGGTTTGAAATCGAGTAGGACTTCTTTTAGGTTGTAATGAAGTCTTTTAGATTAGAGTAGGATACCATATGAGTAAGTGGGTACACCTTTCATTAAGCACCCCACACTTTCATTTTTCGGCTTGCAATTGCCAATTTTTAAAGGCATTTTCTTTTCATTGGGGACTAGAGAGATTTAACATCACTCTTTCTTGTTCAATTCTTTCTTTTATTTTCTTTTTTTTTTTTTTTGATTGCTCATGCTAGGGATCATTATTGATACCCAATTTTCCCTCATATTTTTCAAATATATTTATATACTTTCAAAATAGTACATATGCATCAACATTTGATTTACAAGCATGCACAAGTATTTTTTCATAATTTTCCATAATTTTTAAAGACTTTAAATCAATTTATTTATGTATTTTATTATATAAATATCGAATAATTATCCTTCAAATTATTTTTTTTGCTGATGTAATCCTCTAAAACTTATCATTTATACCCCTACAAGGTTTTAAATATTTTAGTGCATTTGTTATAATTACATTTGCATTTTTAAGGCTAAAATTGAACATTTGCAATAATACCCCATGCATGCTTAATTACATTATTTATGCAAAAAATAACCTTTTTATATTTTTATAGTGTTAAATGATTGCTTTTAATCATTTTTATGCACAAATAATATTTTTTTGGTTATATGTTATTTTATAAATTATTTATTTATTAAATTGGGTATTTAAAATCTGACCCCAATTTTCAATTAAATCTAGACCCAAACACTACCCAAACCAGCACAATCACCTAAGCTCAATACCCCTGGCCCAATTTCCCTTACGCGCTTAATAAACCGACCCAACCCTTGCCTAAATCCCAGTCGTTGATCACGAATGATCAACGACTCACAGACGACCCCTCCCTTTCCTTATATCTCCGCCCCTAAACCCTAAACCCCATTTTCCAAAACATGTCGCCTCTATTTCCCTCCTCTGATGAATCCTAATCCCGCCGCCTCACTAAAATCCCCCCAATCCCTTTCCTAATGGGATTCTTTCTGCATTCACTTAGCATTTCGATATTTTTCCTATATTTGGTGATTCTTTATAGAATAACTTAATTACTTTCATAGACATGGCAAGTACCCCATTTTGATTATGTCCTAATCGATTTGGCCTGTTGAATCTGGACGACCTAAAGTCCAAATGCTTTATTTTGTACCATATGAGCCCGATTCGCCCGTTTCTCGTTGATTCCCTAAGGTTAGGGTTTTAGATTCTCTTTGATTTAAACCAAAACTGATTCAAGCTTTGATTTTTAGCATTATTTCATCAATATTCACACTATTATGTGTGAATCTGCCTATTTTTGTCGATTTCTTTTACTTACCCAAATTAGGGTTTCAGATCTTCTTTAATTGAACCAAATCTGGTTCGATTCTGTGTTTATTTTTTAATAATCTCCTATCTATGTTCATTTTATGCTAATATGTGATTATTTTCCTATATTTTGTGCCGATTTTTTGGTTTACCTAAAATTAGGGTTTTAAAACCTTTTAACTTGAACCAACTCTGGTTCGATTATGTGCTTGTTTTGAATAATTTCCTATCTATTTTCATTGCATGCATTATGTGATCCTTTGCATTATTTTCTGCCAATCTTGTGTATTTTTGCCTAAAATTTAGGGTTTCAATTCTACTGACTTAAGTACTTGGCCTTTTTGGTGTTTAAACTAACTATTTTCCATGTTTATGTTCTAATTTTTGCACTATTTAAACCCCTCCCCACTCCCCTTCGGAAGAGGTTTTTTTTTTAAGTTCTGAGTTCGAAAAACTTTCACTACTATAACAAAAATTGTGTGCTTCTACTCTTGAATAATCTCATTATGTGTTCTGGTTCCTGGCCGGTTGAAATCTAAGTCCAGAAATCTCCAAGTTCTTGCTTTTGTTTGGTGATATTTACCACACTGTTGGATCCCTTTCTTCCCTGTTTCATCTCAACTGGTGAGGTATTAGACCCTCTGCTATTTCATTATGATTATTTACTCAATGTGTTATTTCAACTAGACTATGTTATCCTAAATGCTATTACTTGTAGTTTGAGACATGTTTGAACCTATTTTTGAGTTGGTTAATTAAATTATGTTTAACTCTGTGTCATTGATAACTATCCATTAAGTTATGTTATGAACCTGCTTGTAAAAATGCCCTTATACCTTTCCTATGGACTAGTTAACCATCTATAGATGTATGCATTAACAGAATTATGCTATAATGTGTCATGTTTGACTTTGTTCTTACTATATTGTGACACCCCTAGTAATTTCCTTAATCAATTTTAACATGTCCTGACCTATTGCTAATTAATGTGAATCCTTCCTATGGCACTAGTTCACGTACTTAGTCTGATATGGACTCTCTATTATCACTATGAATCTGCTTTTGAACTTGCCTTGTTAGCACGTGACTGAATTTAATTCCTATGCATGATTAAGTCTGCTTAGGATTAAGCGTGTCTACTATTTCTTCATATATGCTCAATTTGTGATTCTGTCCTTCGGTGGATTCCTTAATCCCATTCCACTCCCCTAATCCTTTTGAATTCTTACTCCTAGCTGGCTGAAAGCCAGAACTATATCGGTTCTGTCCTTTGGCCTCCTTAGTGAGAGCACTGCTCAGGATTCATGTGAGACCATTGGGAACTCTAACACACTAGGACCTGGTCCCTTGTCTTTTCTTGAACTGTTTCTAATCAACCTCTATAGTGTGAGCACTTCCCTGTGTTCTTGAAGCCCTTAAGAACTCTGACACATTAGGGATTTGGGTTCTATATGCTCAGCATTGAGATATGGGTGAATCATTCAACAACTGGTTATATTGTATCTATGAACAATGGATTTTGGAGCTATTATGAGTTGAAGGCCTGGCCTGTCTATATGTATTTGGGCCTTTTGTAGGCTCCCTATAGTTATACTTACATTTTAATTTATTACATTAAATTCTGATATGTAATAATTATTTGTAACAACAATTATGGGGTGTTAGTGAAATTTGGAAGGGGTTCTTATTTTACATTTGCAATAAAGTTGGGCAGAAATCCTATATAGGTTCGGTATTGTGTTGTTGAATGTTGTATGTTATAAATCATGCTCATAGGTGCTTTATTATGTTTAGTCATTATGTGCTAGCAGCCATGTCCATAAGCTCATTGCTTGGTTCAATTATGTTCTGTTATAGACGACGCTTATAGGAAATGTTGTGATCGAATATGTGTGCAAATTCCTGCTTACATATTGTTCAGTTCAAATTGTAGTAATCCTGCCTATAGGATCTAAAACTAGACCAAATTATAGAAATCATGCCTATAGGATGTAAAACTGGATCAAATTGTAGAATGCCCGTTACATGCCTGAATTTGTTTAATTATGATTTCTTCCCGTTTACTCATGAGTTTCCAAATATTGTGTTGTAGCCCTCACTAGAAAACATGCCTATAGGATTAAAACAAATAATTCTGGATCTGTTTCTGTGACTTTCCACTATTGACTCTCGCATAAAACACCTAGATACCATGCTAGTAGGCTTAATCGTATTATGCTAAAATCAGTAGGCAAACTTATGTAGGTTATACTAATCGCATTAAGAAACTAATTTTGCACATGACTGTCTGCTCGTTCATTCAATATCACATAGATATCCTGCCTATAGGATCCTGCAATTAATAAAATCTATCAATGTTAACTAGTTTGGCGTGCATTTGATGTCTAAATGCATAGGCTAACTTGGGCCCATACTTGTTTCTATTTGAAAGTCCTAATTATTTTGTTTGTTGCTTAGTATTTTCCTTTTGAGCAGCCTAAGTGAAGGTCCATAACCACCCTTAATTAGAGGTCCAAATGCCTCATGTACCATAGGCATGAGATGGGTAGTGCACGCATAGGGCACGACTTAGAATTAAATAGAGTGCTTTAGGTCAACAAATTAAATATAGTAACCGGGTAGCAGGAGATGATAGTCCGTGCTTGCTGAATAATATGAGTAACACCCCATCTTGAGGGAGTTACAAAATATTATTTATGTTTCACGCGGTGATCCTTTAGGCTAAAAAAACATAAAACCCCCCATTTCTATTAAGATAATTCTTTATTTTGTCTAAACTGTTTCTTTTTCTCTTAGACTAATTCACATATTTCGAGGTCGTCCGGGACCCACCATTGTGGACCTCGAGGAGTGCCTAACACCTTCTCCTCAAGGTAATATGAGCCCTTACCCGATCTCTGGTGACACAAACTAGTAAAATCGAGTCATTTGCAAATAGGTGCCCTAACGCACCTTCATCCGTTAGGTGGAGACTCTCTCTATTTTAATAACCCTTTCCGTAAAAGAGTTGTCACGTGTCGAAACCCGATTTCACGAGAAAAAGGGGAGCAACAATCATTACCTCTTTTTGAATCCATTACCCTTCCACTTATTTATGTTTTGCACTTTTCTTTTCTTTTTTTCTTTTTTTTTTCTTACCTTTTCTTTTCACATAGATCATGTCATTTTTCTTTTCGTGCCTTGATACATATTTCATATTCCTCATATCTCTCCCAAACTTATGTTTTAATCCATTTGTTTCACAAGAGTGTTAAGGAAAGTCCGGGTGCCAAGAGAGGGTCACGACAAAACGGATAAAGGCGTATAACATGGTTATCAAATGAGAAAGGCTAGAGCTCAAACGATTGACTAAGGATAACGACATTCATTGGCAGTAGAAAGTCCAAACGGGCCAATACAAGCCTATAACCACTTTTCAAACCAAGCAAAACTTAGGATTTCGCTTTGAAAAACATTCAGCGCAAGTTCTAGGCCATTCGGACGGACACTTGGGTTAACAACAATTCATCTCAGCCCTCACACAATTAGATTGTAAAAGAGGATAGAGTCGAGAGCATACAACGACCACATTCAAGTTTAAAGATCACTATGGTCCAATTAAACCACTCGATGATTACCAAAGTCAACTCAACAGTCACGAAGTCACTAACTAGAGCTATTTCTTTCAAAAACCTTGTCTCTGACCATAAGCACATAGTAAGTGTGTTGCTACCAAATGAAGCAGGATTAACTCTTCGAGAATTACTTGATTAGGTATTTTTATTCATTACTACTACTATTATTACCTAAACACAAAAAACAGACTCATTCCCTTAAGAAGGAGGTTGTCACGCCATCCATCGTTGGGACGAGTCAGCCGGTTCACGCAACACCTACCTTTGGAAAGAACTGTGGCATTAAGAAAACCAAATGCTTTATTACCTACTAAAGAATAAAAAGAAGCTACTTAACAAAACAAGAACTAAGATAGACAAGATATAGAAGTTAATAAGCAAAAACAAAATAAAGAAGCTAATGAGCAAAAACAACTAAATATAGAATACATATACATAATAAAAGAGAGAAGATATATAAATACAAATGAGAAAAGAAAGTGTCTCTTAAAAATATTACAGACCAAATGTATCAAAGTGTACCAATGTGTCAAATAAACTCCACCTCCCCCCCTCCCTCCCGAATGAAAGTGAGTATTGTCCCTAATGCTTAGAAAAATAAGAGTAAAATAGTAAATTACTGACTCGTGCTATGCCAAGGTATCCATGATCATGTTTTGGTTCTCCAAAATCTTCTTCAGTGTCTAATCAATGTTAGAAGGATAATTTGATGCCTGTGAAGTGGACTGCGCGACAACAGTACTAGACAAGTCAGACAACTTTGCAGTAGTTGTCTGCATCCAATTGTTGAGACTCGCCAATGCTTGGGAGACTCGTAGCGCAGATAGTGGGGTGGAAGGAATCGGCACTGGCATGAGGACTGTGGCACGAGTTGTGGTAAGAGATGTGGTAGGAGCTGTGGATGATGGCGGAGGCATAATTGCGGATCTGAAGGAAGGCTCAACCGAATTGGATAGTGTATCAGCTGCCTCCGAGACTACCACTGTTGGCTCATCAGACTCGCCTGTGGTGGTAGGAGGCTGGACTTTCTTCTTTGGGTTGCTCGCATCCATCAATGAATACCAATCGAAGGGCTTCTTCGGCTTCACCTTTGCGACAAAATCTCTCGGATCTACCTTTACATCAGTGAGGTACTCTATAATACTATTGGGATAAAGGGTGGGTCGAGCTATCCTGCAATAAAATGTTGTCCGACATCAAGACACCCACGTTAAATGGGTATCCGACCATGATGGAAGCTACAAGGACAACCCGATGAATAGGAAAGTGAGTCGCATTCTTGAACGGATCCAATCTGCTGTAGGCAAAGGTTTTCCACCCCTTCGCCTCAAAACTCAGAGTGCTCCGGTGGATGGGAACCCCAGCAGTGATCCGTGGTGGTGGTGGCCCTAATGGATCGGGATGCACGTCGCAGCGTATGTTATAAGGATCGCGTTGCACGTTGCAGCGTATGTTATAAGGACTGGGTTGCACGCCGCAGCAATATAGATATATACATATATGTATGTATATATATATATATATGTATATATATATGTGTGTGTGTGTGTGTGTGTGTGTTGGATCAGGCTGCCCGCCTCAGCAGTTGTGTGTATTCATGGTACTTGCTGAGTACAAGTTCTAGTGTGAGCATAAGATACTGATAGTGGAGTCACGAGTGACTGAGAGACTATCTTCGAGAGGCTTATATTTTATGAAACTACTGTTTTTCACTCTTCTTTACACTGAGCCTCTGATGATAAATGTTGGATAAATTTTTTTGTACGAGATTGTTAAATGGAAACTGGAGTTTTCTGAAATACTCGGAAATGTAAATTACTAACTTGATTTACTTATTTCCATAGTCACTTATTATATGGATTTACATGATTTATAAATGCTCGTCACTACACTCAAGTTCTTAGTTACTTTGATTACTTACTGAGTTGGCGTACTCACGTTACTCCCTGCACTTCTGTGTGCAGATCAAGGTACCGGTCCATCTCACTAGTTGATTTCCGGACGAGCTTGGAGTTGTTCGAGGATCGAGGTAGTTTCTCAGCGTCCCCAACTCACCTCCTTTCTTTTCCTTAGTTCATAGTTTTTTTCTTTTGTACTTCAGGATTTTGTAGTAGCAAGTCACCTTATTGTACATTGTATTTACACTTCTAGATGCTCATGGCAGTTGACTCCAGGTTTTATGGAAGAGTATAATTTGTTCATCTCATTCTGCTATTTTAAAATCTGCTAATTTTGGGAAATTAAGAAATATATTGATAATCTGAAATGGTTGGATAGCCTAGTTCCATGATAGGCGCCATCATGGCCGGCTTAGGATTTGGGGTCGTGACAAATCCTCCAGAAGAATGAATTTATCAATGATAATTTAGTATTTTACCAACTTATCTCCTCTTGATACTCAGGCTTTTGTATGATTTTGTTGAGAAACTAAGGCATTTTTTGAGGTTTATTGGCATATTTCAGGTATCAAGTGAATTGGAGAAGAAAAGGAAGAAACCAAGTCAAAATGTGCAAAAATAGTGAAATATGACTGCTGCCAGATACTCTTCGCGATCGCAAACATTGGCACGCGATCGCATAAGGTTGCGAGAATATACATCACGATCACAGTGCTATTTCTGCGAACACGATGAAGAAGTTTGTCACCGCCCCTGAAAAGCTCTACGTGAACGCAGGACTCCGTCTACGATCGCAATGGTCTTCAACATTACTCTTTTCAATCTCAACCCCACTTACGCGATTGAGATTCATTAAGCACTGGGTAGTTATGGAAATTCACGAGTTTTAATCCCAAACCCACAAATACTTGACCTAGTAGATATTTTGGATAACTTTTCATAAATTTTATAATTTTTACATCTTAGAAGAGGTCTTTGGCTTAGAAGAACAAGTTTTGGAAGCTAGGGTTTGCACACACGCTTGGGTCTTGAAGATTTGAAGCTTGTGGTTGAGAATTTCTTACCCATTTATGTTCATTTCTTCATTTCCTTGCTTTATATTGAATATTTATGTGTGTAGTATTTATTTCCAACACTTGAATCTTGTTTATGAAAATATTCATGTTTAAAGTGTGGATTAAATACCTTGTTGTGCTTATGTATTGAATGATTTTCATGTATTTATGAAGTGAGTTATTGTTTGTTTAATTATTATTGTTCTTTAATGTTTCCAAAGGGATTAACTAACCCTAGGACTCTCCCATTAACTCCGAAGTAATTTTGGGAAAGATAATTTGGGGTTGGGAAAGATTGATTAACAAGAACTTGAGGCTTTAACTGTAACAAAAGCTCCAGTAGGTTCGTATGATGATTTCGGACTTGGGCGTATGTTCAAGACGGGTTTCGGATGACCCGCGAGCGTTTAGGCGCCAAATAGTGAAATATGATGCCTTAAGTTCAAAAATTGAGGTTTGAAACGTGTTTTTGTGTTATCGAGGTCCGCACGAAATTTCGAGACCGGAATAGTTCTGTCATGTCATTTATTACTTGCTAGCAAAATTTGGTGTCATTCCGAGTGGTATAGGTATGTTTCGGCGTATTGAACGCGAATTCAAGAACTTAAAGTTCTTAAGTTTGATTGAGTTGGTTTTGGGGTATGATTCTTGGATTTAGTGTTGTTTCGGACGTTCCAAAGGCTCGAGCGAGTCCACATTATGATTTAGAACTTATCGGTATATTTAGAGGGGGCCTCGGGTGGGCCCGAATGCCATTCGGACATCACGGAGGCAAACCAAGCTCTAAAAGAGTTGTTGGTGCACCAAATCTGGTGCGACTGCACCTGCGAAGGACTAGCCGCAGGTGCGGCCTTAGAGGGGCTGCCCAATTACTGTAGCTGCAGGCCATTTCCCGCAGAAGCGGAGCTGCAGGTGCGGGCTCCGTTCCACAAGTGCGATGTCTTCCCTTCTTCTCCTTCTCCGCAGGTGCGAGCATTGTCTCGCACATGCAAGACCGCAGGTGCGGTCCTCAGGTCGCAGGTGCAAAAGTCTTGAAGGCAGTCTGGTGGTTTTAAATGCGGGACTTAGATTTTTTTAGGCCATTTCTTTCATCTTTGGACGATTTGGGGAGCTTTCAAAGGGGAGATTCGACTTAGCAATTGTGAGGTAAGTAATTTCTACTTAAAAGTGAGTTTAACACTTGAGTTTTGGGTAGATTAACACACAAAAATTAGGTGAAATCATGGGTTTAGAGTAAAACCTAGGGTTTTGGTATAAATAAGATTTAATCAAGAAACTTGTTATGAAATCATGCAAAAACCATATAATATTGATTGTAGGCATGTAATTTTTGACCCTCCTCAAGATATTATACTTTTTAGCGTTTAAATACTTTGTTTAGGTCTAATATCTCTATTTTAACTAGTTTTGACTCTTTTACTTTATTTTATTACAAGACGAATATTACAAAAAATGTTTCATCAATGTTTTGTGGTCATACTAATTTTCTAGGATTTTTTTTAAAAAAAAATCTTGAAAAAATACAAAAATAGTTCCGCTCTTAATATCTAATTTTATTTTAATAGTGTATGTTAATTAAGAGTGATTTCTATATTTTACAAATATATTATACTTTGTTTAGCCCAATTCGGACCTAGCCCATTAACCCCTTGGCCTAAATAGCCCTTGGCCTATACCCACTACTCTAAAAAACCCTCACACACACCATCAACACACACCCCCCCATAACACACCCACATATACATTTACACCTTATACCCATTGATAGAACCTAACCAATCAGCACCCTCTAACACCAACTCCCACTCTTCACCACAAGCAAGCAGCCACCGGCCACCAACTCCAGAACCGCCGTCTCTACCGCCCTTTCACAAAATAAGCAGTGGTAACCTTCGATCTACACCACCAAATCACCGACCTCCTTCATCTCCTTCACCCTACTGCCTTAAACACATGACAGCAACAACGGTACCGTCTTCTCACGCCCCTCATCCTTCAGCTGCCGCTCTTCACCACAAAACTAGCCGGGTGTCTCTCCGGTGAAATTATTCTTGGTCGTTGAGGTCCGTTCGAGGTCGTCGGTGCGGTTCCTGATCCAGTCAAGGTGTTTAGTTAATAAATTTTACAATTCAAGGTTTGTAAGGTTCATTCTTTCTTTTACCTCTCACTATATTTGGAATAACTAATGTTCGATAGTAGTCTAATTTATCTCTTTCTGTGATGTTCTATGTCTTGAATGGGTTTGAGTTAATTTGCTATTTTATTCTGTTCCACTGTGTTTGACTCGTCTGCTGATAACCCATTGTTGAAGCAAGAAGAAGAAATAAATGTGAATTTAGGATTAAACATTAGGAATTATTAAGGAGCATTACAATTAATGTAGTTTCTGCCTAATAGACAAAAGCAAAGAACAATGGTTTTTCAATTAACATACTCAATGAGTCTGCTCATCTTCTATGATTTCTTTCAATACTGGGGTTTGGTATACTTACCGTGAAAGTGAAAAACACACACTCTGATGGAAAATTAGTGAAAGTATATTTTAAAAATTATTTATGAGCGCGCTTAATAATAAATAATCGTGGCTACGGGTACGTTTCTCGTGACGTGGTTGTTATACCTAATTTCGAATTAGATTAAAGTAGGAGCATCTTTAGTTTACTTTAAGAATAATTTGATGTGCGCCATACATAAAAAAGAAATCCTATAATCTATGGCCCTCACGTAAATACAAAAAATTAGTATGGAAAATGCCTTGAACTATCGTAGTTTGCTCTAGGCACGTTAATTAAATAATTGTCATAACTACGGGTACGGTTCTCGTGACGTAGTTGTGACGCTTGACTATTAAAATCTGGGGCTACATTTATGTGACCCGGCCACAATTTAAGTTTAATAAAATAAACACGTTGTGGATCGTGGGTACGGTTCCCGTGACATGATTCGCAATGTGTAACCAAATAATTAGTTGTATAACAATTGGATAAAGCGGTTTAAAAGGAATAAAATGCACGTAGGTTTCAAACAACATTTCAAAATCAGATAAATAGGCCAATAATAATAATTGAGCGACCGTGCTAAAACTACAGAACCCGGGAATGCCTAACACCTTCTCTCGGGTTAACAGAATTCCTTACCCGGATTTCTGTGTTCGCGGGCTGTAAAATAAAGTAAGTTTTTCCTCAATTCAGGATTTAAACCGGTCTCTTGGGACACCATAAATTATTCCAAGTGGCGACTCTGAATTTTAAATAAAATAATCCCGTTTCAATTGTCACTTAAATTGGAAAGAACTCCCTAATATCCTTGTCGGGCGTAGTAAAAAGAAGGTGTGACAGCTCTGGCGACTCTGCTAGGGATCGAACCCATAATCTATAGTTCTGGGTTCAAGAATTCGAGATTAGAATAATTTTTATATGTTGGCTTTATTTATTACATGATTTTATTCACATGTTTGGGCCTAATGTGCTAAATGTTGCTTTTTACCAATTTGAATTATCTGAACTGTATATAAACTGCTACGAACCCTTCTCTTCTATATTATGAGGAGTGCATCCTGGTGTGACTTCTTTATGTTTGTGTCATATCCCAATTTAGAACGAGGTTCAGACAAGTTGCAAAGCCGGATGATCTTTTAGTTATCGGTATGCTGCCCGCCCCCTCGGTTCGAGTTGTCCGCTCGGGTAAGCTAGGTCTAGTACAATACACCCAGGTTTTAAACTTATAATAACATAGCCGCATGCCGGATCCCTAGTAGGAACGATTCTTTTCTTCACGTGCATTTGACTTAGGGGACTCGACAAAGGGGTTAGGTCCGTCTAGGACAGGTGTACCCTAAAAATAAAAGACCATCTTCACGCATCTTATGTGCTATATGTTGCATTTTTCAAGGGTAAAAGGGATCATTTGGCGGACCAATGATAGTTGAGGGTAAATGAAAAAGAAAAAAGGGTTAAGTGTGAAAATGAAGCAAGTAGGGCCCAGTTTTTTTTTTCTTTCGCAAATTTATTTATTCAAGAAAATGACCAAAAAAATAAAAATCAAAAATAAAAAAAATTTGCACTTTCCCGTCATTTTCCTAAAAAAAAGAGAAAAGAAGATCCAAAAAAATTTTACACGCCTTCATCATTTTTTTTTAAAAAAAAAGACACAAAAAATATGTTTTTCCAAATTAGTGTTTTTTTGAAATTCTCTCTCGTATCCAATCTTCCCGAACAACGCAAACCTGATTCTCGTCTTTCGGGGTGTGATATGTAGGCAACCCACATGGGGTCCGGTATTCTTAGTGAGTCTTAGTTCTTGGCTTCGGGGGGTCGTAGCCAAATCTTGCATATTTAGCCATTGTTTGCCACATCAGCCATTTGTGCAATATAGGGCTATTTTTTTTCCTCAAAGTGTCTTATGAACATATGTCATAGAGCGTTGAGTGTACAACAAGGTGTCCTCTCTGTTGAAGGTCTGTTCTGTTGAATTTTCATGCTTAACCATTTTTTAGCCACATAAGCCATTTCTACGAAATGAGTCATTTTTGCAAAGTAATTTTTCTATGTCTTTGAGGGTACCTTTGCCGAGTTTGCACTAATAGCAACTTTTGCCCACGCAGGCGATTTTTCTAAAATAGCCTCAATCGTGTCTTTCATGTGTCCAATAGTAAGTGTAATTGTCGCACATAGTGTTTTAGGTCTTTAACTCTATTTTTTCTTAGTTTTCTCATACAACTGTGTATCTACTTACCGGAGCTTGAGTACGACAGACGCCGCAGAACCACCCAGTCAGGAGTGCTGCATTTAGGAGCTGCTTAAGGTTATTATTATTATTATTATTATTATTATTATTATTATTATTATTATTATTATTATTATTATTATTATTATTATTATTATTATTATTATTATTATTATTTTAATGTTTTTGAGTCTATTTTTATGTTGTCTTTTACTTTCTAGCCATGTCCAATAGTATTGAGTCTGTTAGATGGTGTCAGAGTCTATCATAGTCTAGCCGAGTTTGTCGAGTCTTTTGTTATTGTATTTTTTATAAAAAAAGGTTGTAAATGAAAAATCAAAAAATATTCTTGTTGTTTTAGTTTATTTTATCCATCACTTCCCTGGAACTACGTTTGATCTGATTCATGTGGAACATGATATGTAAGCAACCTACATAGGGTTCGATCTAATTATTAAAAAAAGGAAGAGAAAAGGAAAAAAAAAATGATGAATGAATTTGTGGGACGCAAGGGGTGATAGAAAGAAAATGGTGGAAAAAAAGAGGAGTGAAACAAGCCAAGAAGTGCTGGAAAAAAAAGAAAAGAGAGATTGAAATGAGTAAAATTGGGATGATGCCAATGACTTTGTGACCCTCGAATTCATTCTAGAACCGTTAGTTGTTGTTAGGGGGCATTGCATGCAATATCATATTTCAATTTGATAAATGCCCTAACGCTAACATGTTGGCTTTGTTTTGCTCTTCTTTGTTACTTTGATTGCTATCATAACAGAGGGTGGTTAGTTTGTGGCACTTTGGAATTCATCCATACAACACAAGGTCAAAAATCAAGGTAGTCATGGCTAGAAAAGACTTGGCCACAGGAGTTGTGGACCGGCCAAGGAAAATTGTTGAATCAGAATCAAAACTGAAAGAGGAGCTCATAAGGGTAAAAAATCAGATGGCGGAAATGTATCAGACCTGGGTTAAAGGAAACCCTCCACCTTCATTCTCTACCAGCTATGCAGAAAACCCTACTTCCATTCCATCATTGTCCCAAGCCCAAATGCCCAATACAATTGACCTTTCCCCATAGCACGCACAGGGCTTCACCCATTACAACTCCTACCTCGGCACTTCATCCCAAGCTTTTCATGTCCCATCAGCTAGAGCAACCTCATACCCTACTCCAACATCTGCTCCTATTTTTGTACCCCCTCCACAAGCCACCCTTCACCAATCCTCTTGTGAGCCTGCGTTCCAAGATCTAGATACCCAATATTATGCTCCCGAACCCACCTTCAAAGTCCCAGATCCTTACTACTACACTCCTCACTTTGAGCCTCACACTGAAACTGAAAAAACAGCCAACAATGAAGAGCAAGTGGAGATCTTTATGAAAGTAAAGAGCTTGGAGAAGTCACTGAGGAAGATGAAAGGGATAGGAAGTCAAGAGAGTATGGCTTTTAAGGATTTGTGTTTGTTTCCTGATGTCCAACTACCGACTGGGTTCAAGATGCCCAAGTTTGACTTGTATGACGGACATGGGGATCCTGCAGCTCATCTAGGAGATTATTGCAGCAAAATATGAGGCGACAGGGGGGGAGGACGAATTACTGATGGCGTACTTCAGCCAGAGTCTGAGTGGGGCAGCTCTAGAATAGAACACCCGCCAGGACAACAGCAGGTGGTACACATGGGATGATATGGCCCAGGTCTTTTCCCGAAATTTTCAGTACAATATAGAAATTATCCCCGATCGCGTGTCCCTCACCAAGATGGAAAAGAGGCCTAATGAAAGCTTTTGGGAGTACGGGCTCAGATAGAGAGAGCAAGTTGCCCGAGTCAATCCACCGATGGAAGAAGCTGAGATGGTTGAGTACTTTGTTCAAGCTCAAGAGCCTGCTTACTTTGGCATTTGATCTCGGTTGTGGGTAAGCCTTTTAATGACGTGGTGAAAATGGGAGAAATGGGAGAATAAGGGTTGAAGTCAAGCAAGATCATGAGCTATTCTTCTTTAAATGCCACAACATAAGCAATTCAGAACGACACATGAGGCTTGTTGGGTCAGAAGGAACATGATGATGTTTCCATGGTTTTCTCAAGATCACGACATGGCCCAACGGGTCCGCCTCCCCAATATACTCAGCCTCGACCCCGATGCCAAACCCAAACCCATCCTCGAGCTCCACATAATCCACCTCAGTATTATCCTCCGAACCACATCCAGTCATATATCCAACCATTAGGTCACTCCTTATTGCGAGCGCCAACACTACATAACACACTCTTGTCTTCACAACATGTTCAAGCATCCAATAACCCTAGAAAACATGGGCATGGAGGGGAACAAAGGCAAAGAAATAGTTTCACGCCAATCGAAGAATCCTACACAAGCTTGTTTGAAAAGTTAAAGCATCTGGCCCGATCGAGCCGCTCCTCGGCTATAATCCGGACCCATAAGCAAAAGGTTTTGATCCTACTATACCGTGCATGTACACTCTAATGTCCAAGGGAATAGCATTGAAGATTGTCGTGCTTTAAAAGGGAAATCGAAAGAATGATTCAAGAAGGGATAATTGTGATCTAGGACATTGACACCCAGAATATCACGCAGAATCCTTTACCTGCACGTGATGATGCACACTTTGTGGGGATGATGCGTGGTGACATGGAGTATGAGAATCCTCTCGGAAACTTGCCGACTAAAATTGAAGAAGGCCACGATGATTCTGATGAGCAAATTTGTGGCTAAATGTCAAGCTTATCAGTTGAAAAGTCATTCCATCATCATTAGGAAGGAATCTTGGTAGCTTGTTTTGATGTTATTCCTATTATCTGGTTATTTCAAGGTTGTGATCCAGATTTTATTTGTTTTATTGAATCAAACCCTTCTATCCCTCTATTCTATTTGTGTGAGTCTTGTATGTCCGCTTTGTTGTTATTTTAATTATCCGGGTTATTTTAGGATTGTTTCTTGAATTTTAGGTTGTTTGTCTTGTCGTTAAACCATTCCATCCTTTACTCAATGAAATACAATTTGTTGTTTAGTGTCATTATGTGCTTAGTTCTCTTCATGCCAGCTTTAGTGACATGACATGTATGCGGAGTTTTTAGCCAGATCTTGAAAGCTAGTCTAATCATGGAGCAATGAAACAGTTTTGAATATGATAAAAGGATGCATTTGAGTAAAACAAATAAAGATTCACTCATTATGAGATAACCTAAAGCTTGAATTGAGTGAAACTGAGACAGTCAGTCTGGGAAATCAAGAGGTTGATGAGAGCATACAACAAGGGTATGTCTCTCAAGTAGTTTGTGGTAGATCAGTCAGTGCTGAAATGCATTCTTCCACTTCAAGGTAAGGTTGAGTCAAGTCTTCTTCGAACAAGGAAGGGTCATTCATTGGAATCGAGGAATTTCCCATTGGCACTATGTGTTTGTGTTGATGCCATCAAGAAACATTGTGCATGGTTCTTATTCTTATTTTCAATTCCATGTTTGCACTTGGAATTTTGAAAGTTTGGTATGAGGAAGGCATTTTATTCCGCTACCCAAACACTTTTATCTTTTCCTACCCTTTTGAGCCTTGATTTATTTTTTTTCATACCCCTCTTTTGCAATCAGAAGTAGAGCTAGGAACTGGAAAAGATCAGAAAATGAGAAAAAAGAAATGAAAAAAAAAGAAAACAGAAAAAGAGAAAAGTAGAAAGAAAAGAAAAGAAAAAGGAAGAAAAAAAAAAGAAAAAAAAAGAAAAAAAAAGAAAAATGAGAAAAACAAAACAAATTGTTCGTTTGAACTATGTTCGACCTGATTCTTGTCACCACAAGATACGTAGGCAGCCTTATGGTTTGGTCGCACCAAATAAAACATTTCATAATCCCACAAAATCTGAGTGGGGCAGTTCTTCTTACAAATTCCATCTAAAAAATCAATCAAATACTCTTGTTTTAGATATTGGGGCAAAATATTGGAATGGATTCCAAAAGTTGTGAATAAATTAACCCCGGCGTCATAGTGAATTGGAGTCCAAAAGCCTACAATACTGTCCAAAGAAAGACTCTCCAATCAATCATTGAGGATGCAAAATTAAATGTGTGGTAAAAGTATGATGTTCCTGTATCATGGGTAATACCTTGTTCTCAGCACAAAGAGAGAAAACGATAAAATGAGAGAGTCTTATCGGTGAAAACCCTCATGGGCACCGTAAGGCGACGGTGAGTTGAGAAAAAGAGCAAAATGAGAGAGGCTTGATGGTGAAAACCTTTCAGGGCACTACAAGTTGACTTAGGATTGTTGATCAAATAGGAAAATTGGAGCGCTAAGTTTCAGAGCTTAGAGGAATAACAAGAGTTGAAGATTAGACTCG
This sequence comes from Nicotiana rustica, assembly GCA_005239535.1. NCBI lineage: Eukaryota > Viridiplantae > Streptophyta > Magnoliopsida > Solanales > Solanaceae > Nicotiana > Nicotiana rustica. The sequence goes on along the minus strand of ML512244.1, from coordinate 105,159 downwards.
CTTGACAGATCAGACCGCTTAATCAAAAATGCATGTCATGGTCAAAGGAGATGGACTTCAAATCAGATTAGTTTTTACTTTGTTCTTTTTCCTGGGAAATATATTTTCTTGTTAGATACCATGTCTTCTCATTTTTATCCTTATTTTGTTCCTTTTGTTTTGTTTGAGTCCCCTTTCAGTTTGTTTTGTCGAAACAAGTGAGAAATGACTTCAAAATCTGCTACCAGCTTTTTAATCACACAAAGCCGAGTCTGGAAAGCACATCAAATTGGCACAAGATGCAGGAGAATGGCGTGTGCACTGATTTGGTGATAATAGATGTTCTTTGGGATTCATATGAAATGCAAAAGTTTGGTAAATGTCAATTCATGAACAATACATCGGGTATAAGGTATTGGGCTCGACCGGATCAGAGGTGTTTTCATTGATAAGGGTTGACAGAGAAAGTGGTTAACCAATAACAATCAAGGTCTTCCAAGTGGAAATCAAAGTTATCATGGCAAGTTAAGGAGCAAAAGCCTTCAAGGTCAAGGCCACAAACTAACCACCATGTTAAAAATCACAAGTTTTTTCTTCGTCTGAAATAGGGTTGAAGGATATGTTCACGTCAAAGCTTGAATTTTTCAGGTGTAATGCCCCAATTTTTCTTATACAAAGGTTATTCAACTTTCTCCCCTAGGAGACGCACTTCCTAGTACGGGTTTTTAAGTTATATTTTTGTTTTAGGAGACGCAATTCTGAAATTGAGATTTTACCCCTAGGGGACGCACTTATTAAATTGAGATTTTACCCCTAGGAGACGCACTTCCTAGTTTTGGGTCATTTAAGTTCATTCCTAGGAGACACACTTCCTAGTTTGAGTCGTTTGAGTTCACCCCTAGGAGACGCCCTTCCTACTCTGGGTCTTTCAGGTTATACTGTTTAGGAGACGCACATCCTAGTTTTGGCTCATTCAAGTTTTATCCCTAGGAGACGCTCTTCCTTGTTTGAGTCCTTCAAGTTCATTCCTAGGAGATGCACTTCCTAGTTTGAGTCATTCAAGTTTCACCCCTTAGGAGACGCACTTCCTAGTTTGGGTCATTCAGGTTTTACTCTTAGCAGACACACTTGCTAGTCAAACATTCCTAGTTTTACTCACAGGAGACACACATCCTAGTCGAGTCTTTAGTTTATTCTCATCATTGCATCAATGGTACAAGTCGTCTACAATTTTTCTAACAACTCACAAATCTTCCTAGTGCAAACTGGGGCAGAAAAATTTGTTTGTTTTGTTATTTTGGTTGCAGGCACCCACCTGGAGAACGAGGAATGTCATTTCAGAATTCAATTCATGTTAGAAGTATCAGAAGCTTGCGGCAAGAATGCTAGTCGACAATAGATGACCAACAGAAGTAATCTCAATCCAGAATAAGAGAAGAAAAGAAAAAAAAGAATCCAAAATGCAGAAGCGGAGAAAAGATATGGATTGCTCAAGACATGACTGAGTTACAAGCTTTGCATGTACCGTCATGATCCGGAGAGCTGAAGAAGAATGAACTAGAACCTAGAGCTAGCAAGCATCAAGTTTCAAATCTAATGTCTGCATGAAGATCATTCAAGACTCAAGATCAAGATTTAGAAGACTTATAGATAGGAATCTTGTAACTCATAGCTGACAGGCTTAGTTAGTCTTTTTTTTATTTTTGATTTTGATGTAATAATAGGGCCGCGGACCGGAACCTCGACGAAACGTCACCTCAATCGGCTCTCGACCTCTGTATCCTCCTCCGTCATTCTTCCTACTTCTGAACTACACCTGGCGTGATTCCTTTGTAGCCAAGGATATGTAGGCAGCTCAGATACCAGGGCTCGGTCATATTGTTCTTTCTTTAGTTTTAGGTCTCTCTAAATAAGGTTCGGGCCAAAAAACATGTCTAGTCGTTCTTTGTCTGAAAACTCTTCGTGTTTCCAGTAAAAATGGGGCAGCTGTAGACATGTAATTTTTGACCCACCCCGAGATATTATACTTTTTAGCATTTAAATACTTTGTTTAGGTCTAATATCTCCAATTTAACTAGTTTTGAATCTTTTACTTTATTTTATCACAAGACAAATATTGCAAAAAATGTTTCATCAATGTTTTGTGGTCATACTAATTTTCTAGGATTTTTATTTTTAAATATAATCTTGAAAAAATACAAAAATAGTTTCGCTCTTAATATCTAATTTTATTTTAATATTGTATGTTAATTAAGAGTGATTTCTATATTTTACAAATATATTATACTTTGTTTAGCCCAATTAGGACCTAGCCAATTAACCCCGTGGCCCAAATAGCCCTTAGCCCATACCAACTACTCTAAAAAAACCTCACACACACCATCAGCACACACACACCCATAAAACACCAGATATACATTTACACCGTATACCCATTGATAGAACCTAACCAGCAGCACCCCCTAACGCCAACTCCCCCTCTTCACCACCAGCAAGAAGCCTCCGGCCACCAACTCCAGAACGGCCGTCTCTGTCGCCCTTTCACAAAAGAATCAGCGGTCACCTTCGATCTACACCACCAAATCGCCGACCTCCTTCACCCTACTGCCTTAAACACCCGACAGCAGCATCGGTACCGTCTCCTCACGCCCCTCATCCTTCAGCCGCCGCTCTTCACCATAAAACCAGTCGGATGTCTCTCTGGTGAAATTGTTCTTGGTCGTTGAGGTCCGTTGAGATTAGTTCGAGGTCGTCGGCGCGGTTCCTTGTCCATTCAAGGTGTTCAGTCAATAAATTTTGCGATTCAAGGTTTGTAAGGTTCATTCTTTCTTTTACCTCACTCTATATTTGGATATTCGGGTGCATTCTTGACCCGTGAAGTAGGCTTGAAATGAGGTAAGTCTCCTTTCTAACCTTGTAAGAGGAATTGTCCCCGTAGGTGAAATAACGAATTATATGCTACTATTTGTGGGGGGCTACGCATGCACGAAGTGAAGAGAGTTCGTGCGTACCTACTATTATGTTTATGTTGGGGGAGTTTAGGATCCACAAGCATGCTCTACGTGCCGTATCTTGTAATCTTAATGATAAATTTAAAATTTCTTGGCATCATGGAATTATTTAAATGGATATCTAAGAAGGTCACCTATCATTATTTAATTTATTAGTTGTCCCTTGGAAGAATGTCCCCAAATATACCCCTGATTTTCTGTTGAATGTGTGTATATATGAGTACCTAAGTCGCATGTATAATTCACGAGCGGGGTAACCCTGGTATATTTTTTGACCGCGTCGCATGTACGATTCGCGAGCGGGGGTAATAGATGCATCTATAGTTCGTGTCGTTCGGCCCTTCGGCAGTGGATATTTATTATTTCGTTGGATCGGCCATACGTTCGCGGCATGTTATGTACCTGCTAATTGTTTGGTATTTCTGTGGTTGTTTATCTGTTAATTACCCTGGAAAAATGAATTAGCAACCTGTATGGTAGGTAATTTGACACACAAAGATATATGTAGGGAGATTTGATGCTTCTGCGTTTACTACTTATTCATAATTGGCCATTCTGGCTTAGCCTTATATTTAAAACGTATCATTTTGGCCCTAGTAAGTGTCAAGTAGACCTCTCGTCACTACTTCTTCGAGATTAGACTGATACTTACTGGGTACATATTTTTTATGTACTCATACTACGCTTATGTACTTAATTGTACAGGTTCAGAGGTGGGTGCATATGGGTATCAGTCCGGAGCTCGTCCTTGATTGCACTATGTTGAGGTATCATGATGAGATATTTCTCTTGATGACATTCTGCAGCACTCTAGAGTCTTACTTTTGCTATTTCTGTCTATATCCTCTCAGATAGTAGGATAGTCCTTTATTTCCTTTATTTTACTCTAATAGGTGCATGTAGACTTGTGACACTTGTTCCTGGCACACACATTGGTAGACTATTCTTTTGGTGATGTAATTAATTAAATTTGACTTTTGTTCTTCGTTACTTAATTTCCCTGCTATGTGTTATATTCCATGCGTAGTGGCTAAATTATTTTTGAATTAAGGGAAGGATTTAATATAAAACAAACTAGATTCACTAGATAATTATTGTTAGCTTGCCTGGAAATTGTGTTGGGTGCCATCGTGACCTCGATTAGGATTTGGGTCGTGACAATATGATGTCAGAGCTCTAGGTTCACGTAGGTCTCACGAGTTACTAGCAAACCTAATAGAGTCTTGTGGGTCGGTACCGAGACGTCTGTATTTATCTTCGGGAGGCTATAAGGTGTTAGGAAATCTCTCTTTATTCATCTTCTATCGTGCAATTGATGGTATGATCTCACTCTTCTATTCTCTCACAGATGGTGAGGACGCGCGCAATCAAAGTTCTTGACCCGGGAGGGGCCGCTATCCCCTTTGTCAGAGGCCGTAGCAGAGGTAGGTGGAAGGCACCGGCCCGAGGTAGGGGACGAGGGTGTCCTAGAGCCGCCCCAGTTGCACTGCCAGCAGATCCAACAGAGGATCCTATCATTCAGGAGAAGGGCGAGGCGCCCGTGGCAGATCCCGCCCCATTTGACTTCATGGCGGCGCAAGGATTTCAGGAGCTTATGGGCCGTATGATGCGGTTCATGGATACTATGACTCAGGCTGGTTTATTTCTAGCGGACCCGGCCACATGACAGGAGGGGAAGCACAGACCCCTACTGCCTAGGTTGCAGAACATGCAGTTGCAGTTTATCAGACCCCGGGTACACTGCCCGTGAGAGGCATCCAGCTAGTAGCAACAATAGCACCTGAGCCCAGACCAACTGCGGACGATGATCCACAGAAGTTATTTGACATATAGACCAGACTGCACCTTCCTGTCTTTGGAGGAGAGTGTCATGAGGATGCCTAGAATTTTATTGACAGGTGCAGGGACAGACTGCACAACATGAGGATACTGGAGTCCCATGGAGTTGACTTCACTACTTTCCAGCTAAAGGGCAGGGCCCGTAGATTGTGGCAGTCTTATGTTCTTGGAAGACCGACAGATTCTCCTCCCATCACTTGGGACTAGTTCACTCAGCTATTCTTGGACATGTATATTCCACCCTCTAAAAGGGAAGAGGCGGTGTCAGTTGAGCAGTTGGAGCAGGGTCAGATGTCAGTGACTGACTACGAGGCTAGGTTTTCTTAGCTATCTCGTCATGCACTTATGATACTTCCTACTGATGCAGAGAGACTGCGGAGATTTGTAGTTGGGTTGCACTCAGGTATTAGGGCCAACATGGACCAAGAGGTGGATATGGGGACTCATTATCAGCTTGTTGTAGAGATTGCTCACATGATTGAGGACTATCGAGTTAGGAGTAGAGAGCAGGGACAACAGGATAAGAGAGCTCGGTTTTCTGGGGATTTCAGAGGTGCTCCAGCTAGGGGAAGAGGCCAGTTTTGCAAGGGCCAGCCTACTAGGCCTCCATATTTAGCACCCCTACCACCTCCTCGAGGTGCTCCAGTGAGGCCTTATTTCAGCGCGATGCCGGAGATTTCTTATCGCCCACAAGCCATTCAGTGTTCCTCCGGCGGGTATTCTGGTCATCAGGTTTCTTCCAGCTCTTATTTCAATGCTATGCCAGAGAGTTCATACCTTCCTCCAGCTATTCAGGGTTTTTCTTCAGGGCAGCAGGCTATGGTGCCGAGAGGTTGCTATCAGTATGGGGATCCAGGTCACACAAAGAGGACTTGTCCTAGGCTTTGGGGCAAGGTAGTGCAGAAGAGTCACCAGCCCGTGGTTACAGCACCGGCGATCCGACCACCCATAGGAGGAGGGCAGACTAATAGAGGCTGTTTTAGAGGTGGAGGCCAGACAGGGGGAGCTCGGCCAGCTCCTGCCCATTCAGGTGGAGGTCAGTCATCCGGTGCTCCAGCCAGATTCTATGCTTTCCCGGCCAGACCAGATGCAGTGGCCTTAGATGCCGGGATCACAAGTATTATTCTGTATGTGGTAGGGATGCATCGGTATTATTTGATCCAGGATCCACTTATTCATATGTATCAGCCATGTTTGCTCATTTCCTGGATATTCCTCATGAGTCCTTGGATACTCCTGTTTATGTGTCCACTCTTGTGGGTGATTTTGTGGTTGTGGACCGGATTTATCGGTCATGTGTGGTTACATTATGTGGGTTCGAGACCAGATAGGACCTTCTGTTACTTGATATAACTGATTTTGAGGTCATCCTGGACATGGATTGGTTATCTCCCTATCATGCCATCCTAGATTGTCATGCCAAGAAAATTACTCTAGCCATGCCTGAGCTGCCGACATTGGAGTGGAAAGGTTCCTCAGTCAGTGTTTCTAGTCGGGTTGTTTCTTTCCTGAAGGCTCAACGTATGGTCGAGAAAGGGTTGTTTGGCTTATCTTTCTTATGTGCGGGACACCACTGCTGAGTCTCTGATGATTGATTGAGTGTCAGTAGTTCGAGCGTTTGCTGATCTATTTCCTTCATACCTTCCAGGCATGCCACCGGATCGTGACATTGATTTTTGCATTGACTTAGCTCCAGGCACCCAGCCTATATATATTCCCCCATACCGTAGGCTTCGAAGGAATTGAAAGAGCAGCTTGAGGAATTATTCGTTAGGAGCTTATCAGACCGAGGGTATCGCCTTGGGTTGCTCCAGTGTTATTTGTGAAGAAGAAGGATGGGACTATGCGGATGTGTATTGACTACCTCCAGTTGAACAAAGTCACCATCAAGAACAAGTACCCATTGCCGCGTATCGATGATTTGTTTGACCAGTTGCAGGGTGCTTGGGTGTTTTCTAAGATTGACTTGAGATCAGGGTACCATCAGCTGAAGATTTGGGACTCGGATGTTCCGAAGACTGCCTTCCGTACGAGATATGGTCATTATGAGTTCCTGGTGATGTCCTTTGGATTGACTAATGCCCCAACATCATTTATGGATTTGATGAACAGGGTGTTCAAGCCTTATATTGGTTCTTTTGTTATTGTCTTCATTGATGACATCCTGATCTACTCACATAGCCTGGGGGAGCATAGGCAGCAATTGAGAGTGGTGCTCCAGACCTTGCGAGAACAAAAGATGTACGCTAAGTTCTCCAAGTGTGAATTCTGGTTAGATTCTATGGAATTCTTGGGACATGTGGTATCCGGAGAGGGTATCAAGGTGGATCCTAAGAATATTGAGACAGTTCGGAGTTAGCCACGCCCTTAGGACTGGCAGGTTATTATCATCGTTTGTGGAGGGTTTTTCATCCATTGCAACCCCTCTGACTAGATTGACCCAGAAGGGTGCCCCATTCTGATGGTCTGACGAGTGTAAGGCGAGCTTCCAGAAGCTCAAGACAACCTTGACCACAACATCAGTTCTAGTGTTGCCTTCCGATTCAGCGATGTATACAGTTTATTGCGACGCTTCACGCATTGGTTTGGGATGTGTATTGATGCAGGAGGGGCAATTTATTACATATGCTTCACGTCATCTGAAGGTTCATGAGAAGAATTACCATGTGCATGATTTCGACTTGGCGGTAATAGTTAATGTTCTTAAGATTTGGAGCCACTACCTGTATGGGGTGCCTTGTGAGGTTTATACAGACCACCGCAGTTTACAACACTTGTTCAAGCAGAGGGATCTTAATTTTAGGCAGCGTAGGTGGCTAGAGTTTCTGAAGGATTATGATATTACTATTCTTTATCATCCAGGAAAGGCGAATGTGGTTGCAGATGCCTTAAGCAGGAAGACGGAGAGTATAGGTAGATTGGCTTTCATTTCAGCAGAGGAGAGACCTCTAACTTTGGACATTCAGTCCTTGGCTAATCGCCTAGTGAGGTTGGACCTTTCAGAGCCCAGCCGAGTTCTTGCATGTCTTGCTACTCAGTCTTCATTATTGGGGGAGATAAAAGCTCGGCAGTTTGATGATCGGCACTTGGCAGTTCTCGGGGAGACGGTGTTACAGGGTGGTGCCAATGAGGTTTCTATTGGTGATGATTGTTTTCTAAGGCTTCAGGTTTACTTATGCATTCCTAATGTTGACGACCTGAGGGAGAGGATTCTAGAAGAGGCGCACAGTTCCCGATATTCTATTCATCCTGGCGCTACGAAGATGTATCGTGACCTGAGGAAACATATTACTGGTGGAGGCGGATGAAGAAAGACATAGTGGAGTATGTGGCTAGATGTCCAAATCGCCAGCTGGTTAAGTATGAGTACCAGAGGCCAGGAGGCCTACTTCAGCAGATGCCTATACCTGAGTGGAAATGGGAGCGCATCACTATGGACTACGTAGTTGGGTTGCCTCGGACCTTGCAGAAGGTTGATGTGGTTTGGGTTATTGTGGACAGGTTGACCAAGTCGGCATATTTCATTCCAGTAGATACTACTTATACTTCAGAGAGGTTGGCCCATGTCACGACCCAAAACCTATGGGTTGTGATGACGCCGGACACTACTGTCAGGCAAGCCAACCCCTTAATAAATTGAAATACCTTCATGCTTAACATTTTCGAGATCATGCCCTTCTTACACTTCATCACCAAATAATTTGAATTTTCATAAATCAAATACGGTAGGGTTTCAACTTACTATAACAAGAGAAATACCAACACATCCCCAGAACCCTGTGGCACAAGTACATGATCAATTTCTAAGAATTTATACAATTATACAACTCTTGTCCGAGAAATAAATGGGACAAAGGCAATAGAGGTACAATGTAAAGCTATAGAAATATGGGACTCTGTCAGCTGCGGAACGCCTCCGGATGAATGCAGCCCGAGTAAGTCTCCCGATCAATCACTGTACTATGAATGCACCTGTGCAACAAAATGCACAGAAAGTGTAGCATGAGTACATATATATATATATGTATGTATGTACCCAGTGAGTATCCCGCCCAATGTCGAAGAAGTAGTGACGAGAGGTCGACTTGATACTCACTAAGGTCCAATAATAGCAATATGACTGAATATGATGAAAGCAGTAGGCATGTGAAGACAGTTAAGCAGCGAATTACACATATAAAGCACTGAAGTCTGAGTAATCTCTGAAAATACGTTAATACCCACTCCCATTCCCTTTTTCCTCAAATATCAAAGTAAATGACGGTTTCCACTTCCTTTTCCTCAGATGTTCGACAAATCCATATCCTTAAAATAGTACCAAATGATTTTACGTACATAGGAGTAAGGAAATAAACAACAGGTGCATATCAAATAAGGTGATCCAGGTGATAACTGTAAATGAACACCAATGTATCTTATCCTCCTCTTAACAAATACTTGACTATCCCATTATAAGTGACTAAGAACTCAAGTGATCATACACATACCAGGACAAGACAATCGGCCAGAGTCATAAGGGTGGTCATAAGAACAGAGGTCATAAGCTAACCCACGATCGGGAATCATACTTGCGACTCGCGTGATGACTCGATATAATAAGCTAACCCACGATCGCACATCGTACTTGCGACTCGTGTGTTGACCCGATTATAATAATCTCACGCATGGCCGCGCATCATACCTGCGACTCGTGTGCTCACTCGATAATAATAAGCTGACCCACAGCAGCATCGTACCTGCGATTCGTATGCTGACTCAATAACAAGTGCATATATATATATAAGTACATATGTGTACCAACTCAATAGTGAACTCAACAGGACTGTGCCAATACCACGAATAATCGACTGGGATTTAAATCATAATGACTTACGTTTCCATATCACTTCAATAGTACTATACAATTCATAGCACATACGATGTACAAGTAGGGCACATAGAGGCATGCTTGTGAATCCTAAGGCTACCCGACATAGCAATATATTCCCCTCGTACGGACTCTCGTCACTCGGTACGTAGGTGGCCCCCGCCACATGAATACACAACAATAAGAAACCTATAGGGACATTTCCCACTTACAAGATTTGAAAGGAGACTCACCTCGTGACGAAACCACCCCTCGGATCAAGGATGCGCCTGAATCTCTAAAATGTACCCTCGACGGCTCACAACTAGCCAAATATAGTATAATTACATCAACTCATGATCAAGGAAGAAGAATTAACCTATTAACCCAAAATTCTCCATTTTTGAAGAATTACCCAATTTCAACCCCGAGCCCGCATGCTCGAATATCGAGAATTATTGAAAGGGTCGCTCACTCGTAGCCTAAGGATCAAGATTATGTAACTTTTGTTGGAATGCATGGAAATCATTGAGTGATTTATCAAATTCTTAAGAACCCTAACTTTTACTATCCAATTCCTTGATTTTTGATGTTTCAGTAATTAATTATAGTTGAATTCAATTTAAAGATTCGGAAAATATAGAGGAATTACTCACCTTAGCACTATATAGGTCGTGGACGGTGCTGCCCAAGCTTGAAGGATCTCTAATGGAGTTTTGGATGAGAAAGAATGAAGAAAACCCGTGTTTAAACACTTAAATATGCNTGCTGCTCAAGCTTGAAGGATCTCTAATGGAGTTTTGGATGAGAAAGAATGAAGAAAACCCGTGTTTAAACACTTAAATATGCCTGCCTACAGGGGTTTCCGCACATGTGACCCTGGGACCGCACCTGCGGTCCCGCAGCGGCGAATAAAAGAATCGCACCTGCGGAAAATGGCGAGGGGGCTGGGGATCGCACCTGCGGAGGGGTTTCCGCACCAGCGGACCC